>JAPMOB010039305.1:0-13309 GCA_029875015.1 Lepomis gibbosus | reverse complement strand
GGCTTCTCTGGGCCCCCTCTTAGTCATGGGCCCCGAGAATCGTCATCCTTTACCCCCCCTTTACGGCGCCCCAGCATGCCATTAGTGTTTATGCCATAACATGTTACATTCTGATATACCGTCATGGGAAACGGTGGATGTCGGGCCTAACGCAGACACACATGAGGAGGAGGTATAGTAAATGGGGTTTATTAAAAAAAAGGTGAAACTTACAAGTGAGCGCAAGCCAAACAATGTACATTCAGAAACAAAAATTGAATTCCATTAATTCAGGAACAGAGCATTAAAATCTACAAGACAGGGTATAATCCATCAAAACACTGGAGACACGCAGAGACAATGGTGAACAATGAAACCGCATTGAGTGAAAACAGGCAACCATTTAAATACAGGTGGGGTGAAGACAACAAGCAGCAAACGTGTTTTATCACTGTCTCACATTTGCCTGCAAAAACAACAGCAAAGGACCGTGAAGAACAGGATCCTTCTTTCTTTACCAAAGTGGGGGGGTAAACTACTTACAAAACTTGCAGTATTGTGGTCAAACATAAAAGGAAATCGTCTATTGACAAACACTTTCCCACCGATAAACATACGCAGAGAATGGCAGAAACACACGGAGGACGTCCAACAAAACAAATCCCTGTGACACCAGCTGCTGCATCCAGGGCAACTGCAAGTGCTGAAAGAATCGAGGTAAGTTAAAAATGTCACATCTCCCTTTGCAGTTTTGACTTATTCCTCCAATTTCATCAAAAAAAGCAAAAAAAATTTTTAAATTTACTCATTCGGCAGACTCTTTTATCCAAAGCGACTTATATTTGAGGAACATACAAGCATCACCAGAGCATCAACTACAGATCTACACCTGACAATACATACATTATATTTTACATATACTGGTAAGAGCAGCAGTAAATACTAGTAAGTTCATATGGGGCTCATAGTTCATATGGGGTAAATACCCAGGGAGGGAAACAAGAGTTAACAAAAAAAGTTCAATCAATACAAGATTATTGTAAGGGGATAGAAGAAGAAGAGCACAGGAAGTGCACGTTGGAGGTTAGGCGTTAGAGCTGTTATAAGAGGAAATGTTCTCGGAAGAGATGAGTTTTCAAGATATCGCAATTTTTTAGAAAAGAAATCAGGTATTTTAGTTTACCATGTCATGTTGGCAAGGCTGGGGCTGGCACGAGGCAGGCTGGAAATCAAATGATGACAAAACCACTCCACAGTAGATAAAATAAATGCAACAAGTATTATACCACAAAGGGTTTGCGATAATATGGCAAAAAGCCATATGAAAAAATATACTGCCATTGTTGTGCGACCTCGTTCGGCTGCTGCTCACGAAGTCGGGGTACGTATTTTTTCTCCAAGTTCACGAGTAGCAAACCAGACTTAAAGTGGCAACTTCCCAGTTGCCTGGAACGGAGTCTAACAATTTGTAGCAGTCTTGGACAGTAGAAGTGGAAACTGATTTAGGGGGCTTTTGCCTTTAAAACATTGAATTGTATATTGGAACAACATGGCAGCTGTCATCAACATCACTGTAAAAACATTAGCATAGTATATCAGCTTCAAGTAACATTTGTCAAGGCACCATCATCATCAGAAAAATCTTGTTAGTCTAATTATTTCAAGCAATTAGATAATGATATACCACATGCAGAGGTATTATATATAGAGGCACAGGATGCATGTTAAATCGCTATGACTCACTGACGGTGATGTGATGTGATGTGGTGATGCTGAGGTCTTTCGCTGCCAGGTGGTGATAAACAGTGGCAGGTCCAGTCAGCACATCACCGAACAATCCCACGGGGGACTCCATCAGTCAGTATGGTGCGTGACATGAACTGGCCTCAAGTGATTTCACAGAGGGAACAGTTCCCTGACAGAATGAAACAGATTCTAAATATGCTGTAAATTACCTTGCACCCAATCTCAATTTATTTATGCTTACAGTGCCTGTGTTCCATATTTATTTAAATGCTGTCTTAACTTAACTAGATTAGAGTAGTTTCCACAGTAGCCCCCCTAGTTGCATTAGGGCTGTGATTTCAGAATACCTTAACTCATTAGGAAAACAACATGCAACATAATGTGAACATAACATGTTACACTGCAATGTAAAATATAAAGATAACAAGAGCTTTCTAAGCAGGGAAGTATGGAATAAGAGAGACAATAAACCACATGGGCACACCAAATGCCATGAAGATAGATGGGATTATTAAAATGCCATTCAACATGCATTTTTGATGCTAAAGATCCATAGAGCACTGCAGAAGAACTTACTTCTGAAAGGGCTTGTTAGAACTTAATGGCACAATATCGTCTGTCTAATGGCAGAGAGGTGAAGGCAGTGAGGGCACCTGCAGAGTGGGCAGTGTGGTCGGCAGAGAAACCCAGACAGCACTTTGAAGCTAGATCTCTACGCTCTGCAGGTCAGTGTCAACCACTTTCCTCCTTCAAAAGATGTAAGTTACTGTGGACTGTAACACCACTGTTGCTTGACACGCATGCTTCACATCAGCTATCGCACCCTACTATGTATCAGACCCCTGCCGTCTATAAAATCCCTGGAAAAATATAGTGTTTATTAATCCATAATATTAGTGAAAACAGAACGCAGGTGATAACTTACTTTCACCAGCAAGCCCAGCATGACCACTAATTTGTTGGTGTCTTTTTTAGTTTTGGGGCAGTCAGGATAGTTCAATCCAAGAGGTCTCACACACAGTCTAGGTTCATGCAGTCAAACTGTTTGCTGTAAAGCAGCCGTCCTCCGGATTAATTCTGAGCTCTATCAGAGAGTCCAAAATATATCAGAAGCTAAAAGTTAAGTGTTGTGTCCTCTGCAGATTTTCCTCTGTCCTGTCAAGTTTCTAACTATAGTTTTTTTTTTTTGTTTTGCTGCTTAAATGCCCCACGATATCTGCTAGGACTTTACTGCACACATGGAAATGTTTAAAATGACTGCCAGCAGCTTCTCTAATCATGAAAGGAAATTGTTAAAGAAAACAATCATACAGCAATCAAACACAAAATAAAGAGACCACTGGAAGAGAGAAAGATTCATAGTTTCTAATAATGTAGCGCAGTGAGGATCCAGATGTTTCATTGAGGAGACAGCATCTGTCTGTCTGTTAACAGACTCCAGTCTGCAGTTTTTGCAATTCACTGATAAACCACAGAGCTGCAGAATAACATTCGGCTTCATGATCAGAGAATGTTCCACACTACGGTCGAAATCCCCCTCAATGCTATAAGTCTACTATTCAACCAATCAGTTGATGGTTTTTATTATGCGCCATTCATCCCCCATCCTCCTGGCAACGCACCAAGATACCAATGCACCTGGTTTATAAAGAGAATGGGAGATGACAATCTGGTTTGTTTGTTTGAATGTCACGCTCAAAACACTTACGACTAATTCACACACTAAGTACAACCCTTTTTAAACATGCGTCTGGTGCACTGAGCATTTTTTCCACCGTTAAACTAACAGAATTGGAGTTGGACACGCCCCAAAACGCAACTACACCACATGCTTCATGCAGTGCGCTTAGATCCTTAAAATAGGGCCCATAGTGTCTTCCCTCTATAAAGCAGGGTTGGGAGCACTTCACAATTCTGTACCCAGGGGCCCATTGCCTAATGATCTATCCATGACACTGAAGGTAGACTGTAGTTAGAGCCTTTATTTATGCAGCAATTTGCATAGAAAAAGCAAAGAAACGGAGACAGAAGCTGCATATGGTTGATGGTGGGTAGAGCATAAGAACTGTTAATTCTGAGAGAAAAGGTGAGTGAACACTAAGACTGAACTTTACAAAGCTGTGGCTGTGCACTGGAACTACTTCATTTACAGCACACACCATTTTTCACTGTTTTTTTGTATGTTTTTTTTAGCATTTTCTCTCAATTAACCAATGAGGTTGACCGACCTGATTCCAATCAGAAAAATTCAGCATGTTTAAATAGAAATTCCTCTCAACAGCAGCAGGTCCAGTCTGTGACAGACTCAACTGTATTATCCAGTAATTAGAGAGTGTAATGCCCTCAGACAATCTCTGCATCAGTTCCATAAATGGGGATCAGTCCACTTTACAAAAATATTGTGCGATCTCCTGCTGCCAAACAAGTCCCCCAAACTCAGCAACAAAATGTTGTTTCTGTTTGTCTTTAAAACGCCCGATATTGCTGTTTTTCTGACTTTAAGTCCTTTTCAGCTCAACAACATCTGTGTGACACCTAACCCCAAACCCTTTAACAAGGGTATATCTTGTATATCTGTATATCTTGAATTATGGGAGCTGTTAACCTCCAAAGCTGCATTCATTGTTTTCGGCCACTTGGGGACAGTAGCTCTGTTTTGGTGTCCACCAACTCCACTTTGTTCTCAAGCTAGAGGCTAACTTTGTCTGTGTGTTTGATGCTGGGAATGTAGTGTACTGTCAGTTTGTGAGCATTTCTGCTGAGTACAGCTGCCTGCTGCTGCCGAAAAACAATGCTAATGAGAAACCGTGACCTGAAAGAGGAGACATATCAACAAGGTTGTCCAGTACCGTCCAATACCAGTCTAAATTTGTTTAGCATCTTTTGCGATGAATAAATACTGTATGATTTGAATATTCAGTTTTGTTCCTTTGAATGAAGATGATGTTACTTCTTAAACGTTTCACAAGAAGAACCCTAAAGTTTAGCAAAAAATAACATGTTTCTCTTAGGGGATGGTCGGAATACATCTTAAATTTGCCTCTGACAGTCTGCAGATTATTCTGAAAAAAAACACATCAGACTTTCAGAAAAAAAGGGCTGCTTGTTCACACCTCATGGATTTTTGCATTTTTCCCACATCAAGTATGGTACACATTTCGTGCTGTACTATAAGCATTCTGGAGGACGGGGTGATGCTTGTGGAAACATCTGTCGATCCTGAGAAGTTGAGGCCACAACAACTCCCACAATGCTTCTGAATTTACCTCTGCCGCTACTGTAGTTGTTTTTAACACTACAAACATGCCTTCTCCTGCATGTAAGGTCACAGCTCCTGTTCTTTCATGCTGTTCAGTATGTGGGTTGACCTGGAGGAGCCTGCGTGCGGCACGCCTGTGAAGACAATCTGTTTTTAGTCACTTTCGCACCTGCTTGTCGACACTCACTTGTTTCTCTCACTCCCTTAACATTCATGTCTTCAACTCCCCAAGGCTCAAGGTAATCTGGGAGGTGTGAAACCTCATTATGTTAAAAAAACAGTAAAACATCATCTCTGTTTTATTGACTCACTACACTTTGCAAAGGAAAACATGACATGTGTAAATACGCAATGGCATGTAGCAGAAAGAGCCAAGTTAATTCCCATTTCTGTTATTGTATACTGTATTAATGCTAACACGGATGTCACCACTCTGGGGATGATTCACCTCCTGCTCCTTTTAAGTTTCCACAATTATCAAAGTAATCACAGGCAATAGTTTTAGTGTTCCAGCATTGAAATCTAATTCAACATGTGTTGAATGTTTACATTTCTGGAAAAACCCAGCTAATGAAGGCACATGTGTGATGAAGGAAAACATTGGAAATGCGCAACAAATTTTCAACATCTGGATCTCTGAAGCTCTCTAAGGTGGGTTTCCCCATCAGTAAGTCTCCTGATTCATGGACAGACTGATCAAAGATGACTTCCACTGAAAGCCTCTTTGTTTAGCTTGTGCTTTGCGAAAGTGAATGCCTCATGCTATTATCTTGAAAGTTTATTTATTTGCTACCATCTCACAAAATCTCTAACTTGCAGCCCCCTCTTGTGTAGGACTGAGTAGGTGGTTTCAAAGACTTTTTCAGCAAAACTCACTGAGCTCTGCTCATTTTTCTATAGTTTTCAGAGTGGAGGGAGCCGTGGGGGGAAAAAATGCCAGCTTTTCACAAACCTGATAAAATGAATCAAAACAGGGCTTTGTGATGAGCCAGGTTTTGACAGTTACCATCTGGACAATATTCCATCTCTGACTTGTTTAGTAGAAGTTTCACTGTGTTATTCATCAGCTATACTGCATACTAAGACCAGTGGTTCCCAAACTGGGGTCCCAAAGGTCACAGGCAAGGCTTTATCTGGTTTAAGGTTGTCAAAAAAACTTTAAATAAATCATGGTTACACGCTGATAATTTAGAAAAAAGATTGTAAAAAATTTTGGTTTTTATTGAAGGGCAGGACAAGTATAAGCTAGAATGTGTCATTTGTGGCGATAAGCTATAGCTAATGACCGCATGAAGCCAAACAAAATGAAACTATACTAAGACAAAAAAAAACTATCAGGAGACTGTTGGTGAAAGCCAGGACTTTTTTGAAAGGATAAAGCAGTTGGCACAATCACGAAGATCCACAGACAAAAGCATTTCAAAGAGCTGGCACTGATTTACAGAGCCGTGGAGGCGTCATTTGTGAGTTCTCTGTAAGTAAGTAATAACATAATGTTTTGTGTGTGTTTTCCGGCTGTTGTGAATGCCTAATATCAGGTTCATTCATACATGTCTAAATGGTCCTCACAGACACTGCTCAGTAACTCTGGGTGTATCCATGTGGAATCATACGACGTCAATCCACAAAACTTCCTCTGAACAGACAATTTTCTCTGTCCAGGATGTTGAATTTCGCAGCCACAAAACTTTAAACTGAGACTGTTTTTGAAGATTAATTTAAGATTTTATTTTATTTTATTTATTTTTTGCTTAATTCAGAGCTTTTACAGTGTATTTTCACCACATACTGTGTATGTTTGTTGTTTCTGCCAACTGTATACAATCCTGCATTCCTATGACAGTACATCCACTAATGTATTAATATGTATACACTCACATACACTCATATTTCAATGTATACGTACATTTGTCTGCATGTACACTCAAATGGAGTTCACACAACCTCACACTGCCACCTCTGTTCTTCTGTTTTCCTCTTAGCCTAAGTCTCTCATTCCCTTCCTCTCTTCCTTTTATTTTTCTGGTATCCATCTGAACACCCTCCTCATCATTCAATTGGTAAACAGAGCACTTTCTCTTTCTTTTTATCATTTCATGTGGGAATCAATCGAAACTATATTGTGTGCTCTCTATGTACCATTTAGCTGTTCCTGTCTCTTGCTGCTTGCATCCCATGTGGATGATATGTTATATCATATGTTATATGATATCACCCAATACCAGCATCAAGATACCATTCCCAGTAAGGAAGACGATGATGGGGAAAATCACACTTGTGTCTGCTTCCGGGGATCCCCCTCATAACTGGCTATTAGTCTTAACTCCAATATGCCATTATATCATCACAAATCTAACACATTGGTGATTACGTAACAGATGATGTGCGATGTCTTTAGAACATGTACTGTATGTGTGTACCTCTGCTGTGTACATCAACACAGGCTGAATTTTCTCTCTTGAACGTTGCTCACATTGCAGTGGAGACCAACACTGTGTGGCAACAGATGGGGTAACTGAGCTCTGGTTATCACATATGAACAAAGAAATGATAAGACGGCACACACACGCACAATCACCACATGCAGGCCTCCCGTCTGTTCTCCTCTCTGTTCATATGTGATTTTTTACAGATCTTTGTGGAAGCTGATAAATGGAGAAATCACTCAGCAGCTCCAGTCTGCTCGTCTTGGTAGCAGCGTCTAGAGAAAGAAGTATAATTTCAGCCTTGGGGCTGGAAATGTTCACGTTTCAGTAATTAGACTTCCCACACTGACGCACATCAGCCTGGAGATAAAAGTGAAGAGGAAGAAAAGGCTAAAAATCTCCCCAAAAGAATGGATGTGTTCATTGTTTGTCTGGCAGACCAGGAGTTATTCAAGAAAGCCCCTTTGTGTTTTGTTTTTTGTGTTCAACACCACACGGCGCTTGGTATTTGTGCTTTTCCATGGAAGTTTTGATGTGACCTGAATCAAGTCCATGGCAAAAAGGTAGTGTTTGTAACAGCAGCGCAGCTCGTGGGTTTGTGCTGTTGGTGATGGGAGATGAAACAGAAATACACTTTCAGATGGAAATAAATGAGGACAATGAGGCTTTTTTATGTCAAACTCGCAGGAACATCAAAGAGAGCCATGCTAGTGGAATGTGGAGCCAGTTACAAGCTGTGCTGACAAACGTAATCAGACATGCAGGGGGAAAAAAATTCAAAAGGAGCACATAATGTTATGTTAAAATACTCTCAGGGAAATGTTGTGTAACTGTTTCATCATAAGAAACTAATTACACCACATTTAGAATGTTTTATAAAAGTGTTCATAACAGGGCATCCTGCTTGCTATTAAATTATAATAACATGATAACATAAATAATAATGCATTAGACAGAATTTTGTCCTCTTGCAAACATTAAGTGGGATGTAGTGTTTAGATAGTCACACACAAAAGTTAGTTTGTTTGTGCATTTTCTCTATCGCAGAGAAAAGGGACGTTTAAAATAATACATGCAAAGTGCATACTTCATGTGACTTTTGACAGATACACTTTGTTGAGTGCGTTATTCCCATGCTAACATCTTAGCCTCCTGTGTGAACACTGTTATGTGAAGTTCTTGCACATTCAGATACTGGCTAGAAAACAAATCAGCAATATAAATGGCTAAATTTAAATATTTTAAAAACTCAGACGGTTAAACAAAATGTCCGTAGTCTTCTACCATGGTGGGGGAAACAAGCAATATCAAGCCACATAAAGTTAAATTAAACAGCATGATAGACAGCACAGTACAGTTGACACACACATTAAAGTCTTTATGTTGCTAAGCAATGCAATGGTCGCTGAGTTTGTTTCGCACTCAGAGCTGATCATCCCTGATGTCACGACGTGTCCGGAAATATTGTCAAAACAGCAAAAAGGCCTTACACACCCCACTGAGGGTGAAAGTTCTGAAGTGAATGTAGAAATCACGTGGAGGCTCCGCTATTAGCATGTTAGCATTTAGCATGTTGGCGCCTGTTTGGAAATTTGACTTGGAATGCTGGGTGGTTCGCTGAATCTATTCTCTTGAGGTACAATAATGGTGAATATATAATAATGCTTATATCCGTCATTTTATTGCATGTCAGCCGAATGCAGCGCGTCACCACCCTGAACATGGAGCTCTGCCCTCGTGTGACTACAGAAACACCAGCAGATTTACCTTTTGGCTTTTGTTTTCTCTGACACGCAACTTGAAAAGTACAATGATATGATAAAAAGTCCTTAAGGGAATTGTAGATTTATAGATTTTTACTTTTAGAACTAGTACACACAAGAAACAAAAGTAATTGTAAGTCGTTTCTACCACTCCTGTAATGTGATGATAATTACACAAGGATTATACCCTTTACTGATTGATGTTAAAAAATGTCCACACATTGATAATTAGCTCCCAGTATACTACCAATGCAACATTTCAGTCAGATAGACCTCTTAGGCAATGACTAATTTTCTTCTCTCTCCTCTCCTCTCAGCTTCGGGGGAGAGTCAAGATGTGAAAGTTATGATTTTGGTCTGTATTTCCCGTTATTATGCAATTTTTTAAAAAATAGTTGAGTGACAGTTCGGCACATTCATGTATGTTTTCCCCCTTGGTAAGACAGCCCTCACTGGCTTCCTACATGAGTGTGATCTGGACACATTTTGCATATCAGTGATGTCAAACACATGTGTAAGTATTAACTTTAATGGTGCACTTATTCCAAAGCACAGTGTTGCTAGTGTATGCTAAATTCTTTTGCACTGAGCACCAAAACCAACGATCTACTGAAAATATTTGAATGATTTCCCATAGCCACATGTTTGCATCATTTAACAGTGCAATTGATTGGTAGGGAAAACTGCTTTAATATTCTATACTGCAGCGGGTGCTTTACCTCAAAATGTTTTTATATAACAACAAGGTCCAGGGAATGCAGTGGTAATGCTTCCGCGTCACTGATAAGTAACAAGATCTCACTGAATGATACAAATTCTTAGATTTAAATCACAAAACCATCAGCTCAGTGCGCTCCACTGATGTCAGTGGATGTCACTGATGTTTTCTGAATATTATATTTCCTCTTGATGTCTGCCACCCATTATTTGATGCCTTTGATTTTTGTGGCTATCAAATTAACTGGAGAAATCAAACTAATCCACAACAAAGGCACTTAATTCACAGCCTTTTCTTTGACAGCAGACCAGCCTGCTGTCTGTGTGACCCCTGTAATGAATGGAAAATGAAGTCCCCTCTTGTCTCTTGTGGTTGTGCAAATAAAATGTTCTGTAAAGTGAGAGGACTGCTGGGCTGCTTCAGGCCTCCAGCTTTCCTTGGTCTGCTCTAGGAGGAAAAACCCACTTTCTTCTCCCTCCTAATGAGCTGCTGCTGGAGATGACAGGCAGCTCCTCCACCAGCACCAATCATTATTCTCTCATACATACCGACTGCGCGCCCATGTGGCTCATGCATGGGCATATACGCACACCTGCTCCCCGCTCCCAAGCCCCATGCTACAAAGGGACAGTAAATAGATACAGCGCATAAAATGAGCACTGAGCAAACCCACACTGAATTGGCAAAGGGACAATTGTTTGCCGCTGAACGGAGACAAATAGTGTTGATGAAAAACAGAGGGAAGCTGCTATTTGTTTCAGCATTTTGCCACTGCTAAATAATAGACCAGAATAAATAAATAGAACATTTGCATAGGTTGAGTCATTTGACAATATATTAGCACTGCAGGCAGATATAGGCGACCCTTCCATCTCAGCCAATGAGAGCCGAAACATCTGAGAAAGCAAATTACTTCCCTGATGAGGAAATTTGAATTGTGCATGGATGCTGAATAATAATTCCATCTCCTCAATTTGAAATTGGATTTCTGAAAAAGACTATTTAGATCACATATGGTTATGTGTGCAGTCATTTCATCTCAGTGCTGGTATTAAATCTCATGTTGCTTCATCATGGCGGTTGTTCCATGCGCTACACATTTCCATTCATTATAATTCTTCATCACTTCATTTTGGGCTTTTCAGCAAAATAATCAAGCGTGAGATAAGTGTTTTCTTATATAACTATGTCATTATTCACAACAAAACTCAGGCTCATGCTTGTTGTATTATGTTACCCACACTGACACCTTGTGTGTGCATTATGCCATAACTTGAAAACTAAGCAGCAGGACAGCACATGCATCCACATATACATACAGTGCTGGAAAACCACAAAGTACCTTTATTCAAGTAATGTACTGTAAGATTTTACTTGCATTTTACTTGAGCACCAGCATTTTATTGTACTTTATACTTTGAAGATCAAGATTTTACCAACAAAACCTATGATCAGCTACGCATTGTTATGGAGTAATTCCCCAAAAGTATATACAGTGGTCAAAGTGGGCCATTAAAATGCTACTTACACAATCCAGTAACATTTGTGGTGTGATGGTATTGTGTTATCAATGTGGCAGAGCCCCCCCTCCTCCACCACCATGTTTATATGTCAAACTGGTTGAAAACGAGTAACAGTACAACCTGGTGCCAGGCCATAAAGAAAAGAAGGAAAACAATTGTAAAAGAAACTGTCAACCAGCTTTAAGACATTAAAACTGAGTAATAAAATCTTTTCTTGGTTTTGTTCAGAATCCAGCCACAACATTAGTAGCAAATTCTGTACAATGTGGAGTCTGTCAATTGTTGTCAGATTTATGCCAGTTTGAGGACCCAAATTACAGTTGTGGAAGTGTGAGGAAATGTGAGCACGTATGATGGATTCAGAATCTTTAAAAACCAAAGCTGAATGGATAATACATGGTTTTGGGTAAGCAGGAAGAGCACACAATATTAGCTGTTAATGTTATAAAATATCTTTTCAAGAGTGGTAACTGTATCATGTATTCATACATCAGCTCTTTCTATTGACAGATAAATACAGTGTAATTTGTTTGTGTTTTGAAGGTGATGTGTAGCTCTATTGATGATTAATATGGGTTGAAGAATATTAATAAAGCCAAGAATTGCTGTTCATTGTCATGAGTTAATAAACAGTCTGAGTCTGAGCAGCTATTCAACCGTTCCAGCATCTGCAGGAGCAACACAATAGCTTCATCAGTTGTACATAGTAATAACAGTGAGCAGCGCAGAGACACAGGTGGTTCATGTAAAGCCTTGTGTACATCAGCTGCCAGCTTCATATAATGTGATGCAACGTGCTCATTCTCCTCTTTACCACAAATTTCATTTCATTTGGTTTCACAGCCAGAGGCTGCCGTGTACGCATATGCAGCTCAGAGAGGCTGCTGAGGCTCTGTGAATTGATTTTGCTCAGGTCGTGCATACGATGGTTCACGTCTGCTATGCTTTTTATTAGCTGATTTTTTTACCCACCAAGAGCACCCAGAATCCTGTACAGCACTCACCTATTGTATCTGCCCTTGTTCCTTTCTTTCTTAGAAAAGAAAGGCACGTGCAATTTTAGCCACACTAGCATTGCCATTAGCAGACTGATTACAGGAACAGATCACACACACACGCCCTCAAACACACAGATATTATAGACTCTTCTGAATACAACATTTGCCTGTCTATGTTACTTTTTACATTGTATGTCATGCATGTAAGCTGCACTTTTTCTACCATATTTCAATGACATATTTCTGCAATATGTGTCTGTTGCATCTTTTATATATTCTTATTGTTTTTATTCTATATTGTACCATTTATTTCTAATTTTTTGTTTTTGTTTTTTGTGTTGAGAGTGCCTTGGTGCAAAATTCCAATGTTTACATTACTGTGGTTCCTATAGAGATGACAATAAACTTGATCTTAAATGTGGACCAGACTTTTATTATCAGAAAAGGATGAATCTCTGACTTTTCCTCTGGCACCAGCAACAGGTCCACTTGTCCAGCACCTCGGTTCAGGACAGGAGATCTGCAAAATGAATGGCCAGGATCCTGTCAGCCTCAGGTGGACTTTGAGTGGAATAATATGTGATTGATTTAGAATAAATGTTGAGCTAAATGCCCATGTGAAGTGTATCAAACTTGTGTTTGTTGGATTGTTTGACATGTGGGGGTGGTGATGGCGCAGTGACACATGCCTTTGGTATGACAGACTCGGGTTCAATTCCCCACTGTGACATCCACCAACGTGTCCCTGAGCAAGACACTTAACCCCCTAGTAGCACCAGAGACGTGTGACCTCTGACATAGCAATGATAAGTTGCTTTCGATAAAAGCGTCAGCTAAATGATAAAATGTAATTTAAATTACTCCCCACATCACTGTTGATAGAGTAAGCCAGGTTAT
>JAPMOB010039251.1:0-14612 GCA_029875015.1 Lepomis gibbosus | reverse complement strand
TCAGAAACCATGGAAACCAAACTAGGTCACTGCACAAACTTTGTTCTTTTTTTGATCTAGTTATGGCAGGGGTTTGTATAAATGCGCCTACATTTCCATATCAAAGATGCCTGAGACCCTCCTCTCATGTGGCCTTATTATTTATTTCATTGCTGTCCTTTGATTGGCTTCCTCTCCAGGGCCAGCATTAGCAGAGATCCCTTCTACGACATGCTGGCCACCAGGAAGAGACGTATCGCCAACAAGAAGTGAAGAGAAACAATCTTCTTAACCTCCACCGCATCCATCTTTCTCTCCTTCAGTTCATGAACACAAATCACACGCCACAGAAATGACTGTCAACAACAGATAAGACTTTGCCCCCGAAGACAAACCTCAGTTAATCACCCGGACTGTCTGCAAGTCGTGTGCACTTGCTGGGGAGACATCACACACTGCTGAGGGGGCAGTACAGCTCCAGGAAACTATGGACTTGATTCTTGCATGGAGCAGTACATAAACAACCAACCAGCCAGTTAGTTTCTCCTTCATCTCATACACACCCCTTACTCCCCCTCTCATGGTCATAATATGTTTCTAGGTCTCCCTAAAGCACAACTGCCATGTTTCAGGTGCACATGCATGCATGTGGGTTATTATAAACCAATATGTTTGTGTTTGTTTGTGTGTGTGTGTGTGTGTGTGTGTATATGCAGCAGTGTGCATGCTATCAATGCACACAGCATCTACTCCACTGTGCTTTAAGAAAAAGTTGTAATTCAAAATCAGAGTTCAGATGTTTGGTCAGCTACACAGGGCATGTTTGGAAGAAGGAGTGTGGGAAGAGAAGACACAATTGGGAGTTGTTGGTTAGACCAGTGCAGTATAACCTCACCTGGACCATATCATCATCTTACTCTGGTGCTGAATTCTTCTCTACAGGTGCCATGCTCAGAGTGACCTCAGAAAACAGCGTTGGCTTACATTTAGGTTCCTAACAAAGCATTACAGTCTTGAGTCAGCTGGGCTGATTTCATTTATACGTGCGGAGCAGAGAATTTTGAAATGTGCATACTTTTTTATTTTAGTTAAGTAGAAAAGAAGCTTTTGCAGCAGTTTGAGATGAAGCTTGCTTTTTGTATTTAAAGTTGTAATCCTTAAGATTTCAGTCCTGGTTTGATTTGGCGACATTCGTGTTAAATGGTGGTAATAGCAAGTGCAGTTAAAACTACAGCAGACAATCAGTAAGCAGTCACTTTGTCAGAAACGCAGCAGAGGAGCAACTGGATTATCAGTTTACAGTGCAGCCAAAAAAGTCGTTGTAACAAAAAGCCAGTCAGAAATGATTGCAACCATGATGTGATTTCATGCTGCATACAGCAGTAGTAGTTCACAAAACATCAGGGCAGAGTAAATTTAGTTACTTTGCTGAGGAGTTGGAGGTGTGCAGCTTTTACTGTGGCTGGCTGCACCTTATTGTTCAATTTCTTGTAAAAATTTAAAACCCCTCATGCGTTTGAAGACAATTTAAATCAGTGGAATGGCGGACCAATGAAAACTAATGTTATTGGCTATTGCAGATTAAATACTGACCATAATTAGTATCAAAAATAGTGTTTAATTTCATGAAAATCTTAAGGATTTCAACTTTTTAAAAAAAGCACTTTGAGTAAGTCTTTTCATTTTACTGGGTAGGTTTCATTTATGGCTGTGCAATGGCCCAATAGGGTACCAGTCTGATTAAGCTTTTTTCCCCATGTCTATGAAGGTCCATGTACTGTTGTGATCCTGTTTGCATTTGGTTTGTAATCATAAAGATCCTTGCTTGCTTTTTGTGTTCCTCTTTAGAAGTATATAAATAGTATAACCAGCTATCGTTTTGTATTTATTTTCATTTGTGAAATGCTTTAATACTACCTGTAAATTCTTAAACAATATATGCTTAAGTTATGTGTGTGTGTGTATATATATAAATATAATGTTTAGGTTTCTGGTCTCTTTGTTGTAGTATGCACACTCTGTAACATGTCTAAGCCTACAGGCAGAAGTTTGGGGTCTTCTTTACAAAAGCCTTAAACATAATCATAAGAAAAACATAATGACGATGATGAAGAGAATGTTGGACAATAACTGTGACAATGCTGTTAAAAAGCCATGACTGATGAGAGAGAAAGACGGTCTTATTTATGATGACGACGATAAATATTATAGTGAAAATTATGTTCAATATTCACGATGATGATTATAGTCAAGTAATATCAGTGATGATGAAGATGATGATGATACTATCATTGATGATGATGTCAAAAACTATAAACACCAGTAGTTTTCTATGTGATTGTAAAATAAAATGAAAGCCTTGTGGTCAGGGCAGAATATTGTCTTCTACCGCCCTGTGTGGGCTTATAGCTACATTAACTTTTATATTCTCTGTAAAAGCTATTGGTCACGTTGAACATTACGTGTATCTATATAAAGTATACCTAAAGCATAAAGCCGATGTACGGTGTATTTATTATTCATGCTGGTTTTGACCCCTACATATTTGCATAAGTAGTGAGCTGTCACTGATGAAATATACAGATACTTCTCCTGAGGTGACTTAACAAACTCTCTGGATGTAAATCATGTCATGCAGAGCTCTGGTGTTTAATTCAACCTGGTCGAATATGTAGTAAATTAACAGGAAAGTTAAAGAAGAAACCCTGAGAGGAATCTGTGTGGGAAAGATGTGGAGCAGGATGAGTGGGGAGAGAGCGCCCTCTACTGTTTTTTTTGACAAAAGTCATAGAGTCAATAATAATGATAATAATAGATATATAAATGTGAATACAAGCCACATAAATTTACTGATTATGAAGTTTTGATATCATCCCAGTAAAGGCAGCATTGTTGTATTACAGTTTTTCTCAACTACTTTCCTCAGTTACATTTTATATCTCTAAGATAGAAATGATCTTCTAAAAGCAACTGATTGAATTTGTCAATACAATTTGAGACACTTGGTCGGAAATGCTTTGCATAAGAGGATTTACACAATGAAAATTTGACTAACCTGTGGTGGAAGTATTCAGATAATTTTACAGCTAAGTAAAAGTAACAATACCCCGACTACAAGTAAAAGTCCTATATTCAAAACCTTACTTTAGTAAGTATCAGCAAAATGCACTTCAAGTATCAAAAGTAAAAGTATTCATTATGCAGCTGATCCAAGGGGGTATAAATTCTTTATTTAGTTTAAGAAGTAGGACCGTTTTCTTACCTCATTTAGGATCTTATTCATCTAGTTTATTAGGAAAAAAACACTCAAAATTACCAAGTTTACCAAGTTTGGAGATACATGTTTTTCACTGGACAGGAAGGGTATGTAAAATTGTAATCTAACTAGTAACTAAAGCTGTCAGACAAATGTGGTGGAATAAAAGGTATAAAGTACCCTCTGAGATGTAGTGAAGTAGAAGTATAAAGTTACATAATGGATATATTCAAGTACCTCGAATCTGTACTTAAGCACAGAGTAAATGTAGGCTATTTTAAATGTAGGTTATATTCCAGCACTGGGATCAACATGTCTGAAATCATTACAGTTACAATTATTACAACTCCCCCACTGTAATCAGTTTTGACCACCTGGATCATCTGAACATTTATACACATTTATACTTTTAAACCCTGAGTGCTTCATACTTCAAGAAACACAGTAAAACAAAGTGGGACCTGGTATCCAAAAAAACCCCAAAAACACTGCCTCCCAGTGGATAAATGTTGTGTTGGGAGCAAAAAACTACAGGCTGTTAGATTTGTTGGCAGACATTTATTTTAAAGGTGAATTCTCCTCAGCGTAGTTACATCAAGACTGACACTCAACAGCACTTAATATGCAGCATCATCTTCACATCAACTCTTACAATAAATTCATACAATGTGCAATAGCTGTACATATCATATAAAATCTATATAAAATAAACATGTATGGTCTCAGTTGGTTTTACTCTGGAAAAGTCTTCATTTGATTACGCCTGAAAATGAACATTTTCATCATGTATTATTGTTGTAACCATCATGGGGGGGATTCTCTTCTTGCCCACAGATTCAGCATCTCTAGATGGATAAAAAGCAACAAGCAAACCCAACTACACTTCAGCAGGTTTGACAGGAGATCTTGATCCTGTTTCCTTCCAGGTCCTGCACTGCTGTATGGTAGTTTTAATAGTGGTGCTGGATCGTCCTTTCTTCTGGGCTTTGCTCTGTGCGGGTTTTGCTTTGGGAGAAAGATTTGGGTTTGCCTAATGTGAGAGGTTAGGTTGTTTTTGTTGCAGTGTGACCTGATACATCAGTACTGCCACAGCTAAGTGCTAGAAGGACCTAAAGCATAAGGAATATTTATTTATTTATCGCAAAATGAGGAAGCCAAGATATTTAGAAAAAAGAAACAGCTATGAGGCACTCAAGGGTAAAATGCACAGATACAATTAAACCAAAATACACATTTCCCCCCTTTTAGATAAAGTTCAAAAGTGAACTGATTTTTGTGACATTTGCAGAAAGAATAACACCGCAACTACCGGTAGGTATAGTTTTTTTTCTTCCTAAAAAGCTGTAGACTTCACCTAGAAAAAAACAGGTTCTGCAACGACAATAAATCTCCAATAAGCATCTGTGATCCGATAAATTGCCAAAAGCGGCTCAGAAGGACCTATTTCCACGTCCTTAGGCCACAGTCAAAGCTGCACATGTTTTTCTCTCCAAAAACATCAAACTCACAGTTAAATATCTTTTTCTTGAAGGAAAACTGTCTTTATTGGGCCTTGTGTGTTTTGCCCTGCTGATTCTTCAGTGACCCTTTAGTCACCTTTAGGTGGTCTCTGCTGTTATGACCGACCCCTCACCTCAGCAAGGTGAAGAGGAGACCTGATCATAGTCAGGGCATTTGAGGAGAGCGGGGTAGCTGGCGCTCATCTGCAGCGAAGCTTCACTCGAGATGTCGGAGGGACTTCGCCCACGCGACCAGGCTTCTGGGTGGAGGAACTGGCCTGAGTGGTCGGAGCAGTTGCTGAGGCGAGGGCGGTAGAAACTGGGGTGACGAGGCTGGTAGACCTCCTCTGCTGTGTAGCGCTTCATGAAGAGGTACACGGACATGACGCCTGCACTCTGCAGTGTGTAGAGGGACACATTAAATTAAACTTAGCTCATATGTGTTTTCATAAATAATCATGGCAATTTGCAATATAATGCATTTAAACACAATATCACAAATTTGAGCCCCCTTTCTAGAAGTCTAAACACATCTCCACAGAAGAAAACTTTATTCATCATTAAACAGTTCGTAACTGATTATTTTCGATGGTTTGCAATTTGGGCATTTTGACCTCAAAATGATGTAAATATCTCTAGCTGGTAGATTGCTCTTATAACAATTACACTGATATTAACCGTGTATTAGCCATTAATTTAATGGAGTGTTGCAGTTCCCTTGACCACTGGGGGGCAGTGAACACACGTTCTTCATCATATACTCATAAACACTATATAACTATAAATATATATATCAGTAAAAACAAGAGACAGTGGTCTTTTTATATCCACACCAAATATATCAAAACAGAGAGTAGGTATCCCCTTTATTAAGCACCTGCACAATCTAATGCAGTCCAATGCATAAGCCCTGCGTAACATCTATATTTACAAAGCTCATAATGAACAGTTTTTGGTAACATTGTTAGAAATGTGTAAATTAAATGAAAACGCTAACTATGATGTCAATGCTAAAATTCCAAAATGAAATTTTGGATATTATATCTGAATATTTAGGCAACATAAAAGTAAACTTCATGGAAGAACAGTTACACTGATTTTACTGCATTACACTGCATTATACTGTACAGGTGTACCTAATAAAATGGGCATTCACGTCTGTGTTCCTGCAACAGTAAAAGTCCAGGGCATTAGCCCATTTTGGGATGCAGTGTAAACTAAACAATGGTTATGGTTTGTGTGGATATTTTTTTAAAATGTTGTACAAATTTAATATTTTAACATGTTACTGTTTAGCTGTATGCTATGTGTCTGTCCTTTAATATTTCGTGACAATGGTGCACAGAAGTGTTCTCCCTCCTGTCTGAAATATCTTGTGCCATGATCGCAGCCTGTCACAAGTCATTTGTATCTATGGGCAGCTGCTCACCTCAGTGAGCAGGAAGGAGATGGCAGCGAAGGCAAAGGACCAGCCGTACTTATAGGTAAAATAGGCCTCGCTGCTCTTAGTCCTGTTCAGCATTTCATCATTTATACTGGAGATGTACAGCACCAGGCCCACCACCAGAGCTAGACCTGAGAGAGACAAAGACGTTAATATTAAATTCAGTATTGGATGAAAAGAAGAGAGTACAGGAACATAGCAAGAGGTAAGAGAGGAAAGAAGATCCGTGTACCCGAGAGGATGAAGAAGATTCCAGAGACAAACGCCAGGATGGTGCGGTGAGGACGAACATGCCCGATGTTGTTGAGGACGAAGCCGATGAACATGAAGAAGAGGCTGACCAGAGGGAAAGGAGTGGCTGAGCGGATCATCTCTGCAGAGCACAGGAAAGCTGCTGTTTAAACCCCGAAACATTCAACAGATATTTGTGTAAATCTGAGTGTAAAAACTAAGGCAGGAAATACCTAAAGATAGATTTAATATGAGCAATGTTTTGTTGATTTACCCCAATAACACAGCAGCCATTTTCATTTGTCATGTTTAATAGAAAAATATCTTTGTAGAGGTTAAACCACTAGCCTGTATAATGGTTCTGTTGGGAGGATGCAAGAACAGTAAGTCTTGAAACAAAGATAATTGGAGTACAATATCAGAGCTTATTACACTGATCCCTTCAGTGGATGTATCCTTTGGTAACACTTAAGCTGAAGGGCTTGTGAGGTGAGTTGTCTGTGAAAAGGCACTCCGTATTCTAGAGAGGAGCAACCACATGATGACTGAGACTCATCTGTCTGGCTGCCCTCAGATCGAGCATGGATTAGGGAGCACAATACAACTTTTTGCCATAAAAAATATCCCTTGCTGTTTATGTGAAAACCCTCAAGGAGGCACATTAAGTTATGAAGCCTGAAGCTGCTGTTTGGATGTTGGAGCTGTTACTCACTGAGCACGTTTACTGTGGACTCTGATGTCAACTGGACATTCATGGGCATGATGTATGCGATGGTAAAGCAGCGGCCCGACTCGCCACCTGGACAGGAAAGAGATTTTTTTTTAAAAAGTTGAGACAAAGTTTGGTGAAGAAGAGAGATGAGGCGACATGAAAAAAAAGACGAGGAATTAGGAAGTGAGAGTTGTCCAGCATAAATTTTCAAAGCAGAGAAAAACAGGCAAGGAAAAGGCAATGTTTACTGTATCATAGTTCAAAACTCTACAGCTGAGATGGCACAGTAGATGATGTGACAGGTAACAATGACTGAAAGGCAGGTATAAAGAGGGGGGCATATTAGGAAGGAGATTTCAGAGACTGGCAGACTTACAGTACGGCAAAAGTGTTAGAAACTGACAATAAACATGAATCATTGTTTGTGATCAGGATCAAGATACCAAAGCCAGAATCCAGTGAGCCAAGTCATGTCAACATAGGACACATACATAAACTGTTTTATTTACTGTACATTAAAGGAACAGTTCAACATTTTGGGAAAATTGCTTTCTTGCATGAGGATATTAATACTACTCTCATGTCTGCATATACTAAATCTAAAGCCACAGCCAGCAGACTGTTAGCGTAGCTTAGCATAAAGACTGCAAACAGGGGGAAACTGCCCGCTTGGCTCTGTCTGAAGGTAACAGAAGCTGCCTCTAGGGCTGCTTAATGTTACATCTCATTTGTTGTGTAAAAACGATTTCTTGGTCGTGACCAATGTCCCAGAGTCTCCACTGGTTGCCTGGCAACATAACCCCAGGAAAATTACATTTTTACCCCCCAAACATCTGGGCTCCCGTATTTGTGCATGTGAGCCAACACAGACAACATGTGTCACTGGAAGATTTTACTTCTTATGTACACAGCAGATTTGACTAAATTAAGTGTTTCTTTATTTTAACACACACTGGATGTAAAATAGGTTTCCAGTATTTTAAATATTCAGAAAGATTCAGCATGGATTTAAAACCTTGATGCTCCTTTTTCCTTAAATTTGTCATCAACTTTTTTTTCAAACATAAGTGTGAGTTACATCACATCCTGCAAAGACAGCTACACAGTCATTATTATCACTTAAGCATCACACACACTCTCTCTCTCACACCCACACACAAGTAAGCACAAACACACACACATACACACACACACGCACAGAGTAACACACAGAGACCAGCTGGAATTACCCACCAGCTAATTCTGCGGCACGACAAGATGACAGCTGTCTCTGAGGATTGTAGGCGCAAATTTTTGTGTGTGCATTTAATCACGTCGCAGAGCCGATTGTACACTGATTGCACCTTGTTTTATGTGTGATTGATACATGGAAGAAACACAAGCACACTTTTTTATCTTTTTGTTGCTCTCTCTCTCACTCTGCCTCATGTAGTCCACACTTACTCAAAACCTCACACACAGAATGAATGTCATTCTGTGTCAAAGCTGACGCGTGGTCGATATGTCAGTGTGACAGGAACAGCCCCCTGCAGCTGCTGCCACATTTAGCTGCTCATAGTACAAACGAAAGGCTTCGAATATAGTCATTCCACTTTATAATCTAATGCCATTGCATGTATCTGTGCCACATTCCCATTTTAGACGATTCAGTGTTAAATTTCAAGAGCAAAGAGAAAGTGATCCCAAATTATGGACTGTTTTGGAACCACAGAGTCGTTACTAACCGGCCAGGAAGCAGACCCTCCAGAGGCCGGAGTGCAGCGAGGTCTTGATGTCAGTGCTCTGGTTCAGAGGCATAATGACGCCCTCCTCCAGGTACAACCAGTAGTCAGTGCTGACTGCCACTCCCAGCAGCCCCAGGCTGCTGATTGCAAAGACACTGCTCAGCAATGTCAGTGCTTTCCTGCTGCAGGCTGTCATGGTGACAGCAGGGGAGGGGGGGGGCTTCCAGCAAGTGGTGGTTCAAATTAAGAAAAGTCCCAAAAGCAATCTAGAGGAGGAAGAGGAAGAAAAGGTAATTTAAAGGAAGCTGGTGTTCTTAATCAAATAAATAAATAGATGCATTCAATAGAAATGCTATTTCATTTTGCTTCTTTTTTTACGATAATAGAGTTTACTGCAGGTCATTTTTATTTAATTACAGACAGTTTTATTTAACAATGTCAGGAGTATCATATATGTGTTTGACAGCTATTTTAGTCTGAATTAATGAAAAACCAGTCACATTACTAGCTCTGGGGTGTTTGATTGACAAAGATGTGATTAAAAGTGGAATTATGATATAAATCTGTTGAAGTGGAAAAGATTTTGTGAAATAAAAAGAAACATACTCTGGAACAACCTACAGTAACATTTCATAAAAATAATAAGAGTTTTAAAGGACTAGTTCAACATTTTGTCGAGAGTTAGATGAGAAGATTTATTTCACTCTCGTGTCTGGTTAATGTAGCTTAGCATAAAGACTGGAAACATCTAGCATGGCTGTGTGCAAAGGTAAGAATACATGCTTACCAGCACCTCTAAAGCTCAAATTTTACACTTTATATCTTTTTTGTTTAATCTGTACATATAAAGTGAGCTTTATATGTGTTGGTGAGGGGATTCTGTGAAATTTGGACAGAGCTAGCTGTTTCCTCCTGTTTTCAGTCTTTATGCTAAGCTACGCTAACTGTCTGCTGGCTGTAGTTTTATATTTAGTGCACGGACATGAGAGTGGCATCTAACTCTCTGCAAAAAAATGGAAATGCACATATCCCTATTTTGTCAGATGATTATTTATTTCAGGTCTTTTTAAATTATGTATTTCTTAACATTTTGGGTCACCATTCAGTAGGTACGGACTGTTTGTGTCTTTAGCAATGCTCACTAAGTCAGAGTTTACTGGCTCATATGGATATCTCTGTTCACAGTGTAATATGCCTGTCACTAAAATAAGTCAGAGAGACAGCACTGGATTTTACTAAGAATCTATCACCTTGTGCATCCTTGGTTCTGCCTATTTAGACCATTAATGAGCGATGTTCACCTCCTCTGATTACTGTTCTCTCAGGGTTGTGCAGGTTCATTAGGTAAACAAAAACCCAACAACACTAGAGTGTTTTATGCAATCGGCTCACTGGGTTTGGATGAAGGAATCTCGGACGGCCTTGGAGGTGCGTGCGCTTGGTCAGGTGCTGCACGTTGTGAGCTCGACTGAGGAAAAAAGGGGGAAAAGATGGGAAGAAGGTGGGTGAGAGGATGATAGACAGACCTGTAGACAGAGAGGATGAGGAACAGTGTCTGCTTCATTTCTTTTATTCCTGGCCACGTGATATTTCTGAGTCTTTGATAGAGCTGGAGAGATTTAGGAAGTCAGATCTGCTCGTCATGATGGGCAGTTTTGAAATGTCAGGTCAGCTGGAGGAATCGATACTTCTATATTATAATATTGTTTGGTTGTTGTTTAGGTAAATCTAATCCAAATCAATCCTGTTATTTTTTGACTTTCCACATAAACCTGTTGTAGCATATACATAAACCTTTTTTGACCCATCCACATCCTCTCCAACATTAAAGTTTTACAGTCACAATGAATTCTAATTGAGTCTGTATCACTCCAACCCGCCAAAAAAAAAAAAGAATTCAAGAAGAATGAAGTGCGAGCTTTTAATAAACTAGTCTGAGAGATATTAAATCCGTTGCAGCCTACTGTGAATACAAACATTACTTGAAATCCAAAACTGGGTCTTGAAAATTTATAGCCATGAACCAGAAAAGAATCCCTCAAAAACAGCCCACAATAAGGTTGGAAAACGTAAGACATCATCCTCAGGGACAGGGTGATAATTTAGATCCCATTCAGGACACGTGTGAACGATCTATGAACAGTGTTAGACTGAGGAACCAGCTAGAGGACCTACTGTCAGGGAGAATTTAAATGGATGTGACAAATAATTTGGACATTACTTTTAGTTCTGTTACTTGATGATGTGTCATTTTCCCCATGCACACGGGCAAGTCTTTCTCTGTTGGCCTTTGAACAAGCAGAAAAGAGACCCTGTCAGATTTGACACAAACTCAAAAAATCTGCTCGTCCACTAGCAAGGTCACCTATCTCACTTTGAAGAGGCCTAACAGCTTTGTTTTCCTATTTCCTTGTCTCAGCAGTATTATTTTTTCAATTTTTATAATTTTTATTAGAGAGAGACAGTAGAGAGCTGGTGGACTCGACTCAAGGACGTTGCGTTTACATGGTCAGAGTCCTAAGTCTCTAGGCCACCAGGATGCTCCTCAGCTGTATTCTTTAGAGTAAAAAATAAAGCAATGCCCTCAAGAAATTCACCTAAAATCTACTTTCTTTTTGTCCCCATTTAAGAAAGGGTCAGATTGGAGAATTGAAATATTTTTGATGATTTCATACAATGCTAGAAATGTTCAAATGTGTGTAGAAGGGTGCACCTCTCTGTAAAATAGCCATCAAATGATTATTATATAACATATAATAAATACATACACACACACACACACACACACACACACACACACATATATATATATATATATATATATATATATATATATGTGTGTCATGAGGATAGAGCCCAACACCTCCACATCAGCTCTCCTCACCATCTGCATGCCAATACATTGATTCTGTTGAAAATGTATGGCCAACTTTAAATGTGAAGTAAATGGATCAATACAAAATAAAAAAAAATTAAAAATACTCACACTTCATTTATCAGAAAGGAAATACTTGAAAATACTTTAATCAAACATAATTTCCAACACAATCGTTTGTGACCTTACAACCTTCTTGTAAATGAGTTATGTGTGAATGACATTAAAATCTAAAAGTATAGTTTTTATGATATTATGTCAGTGACAACCCTCTATTACCATCATTCTCCTATAAAGTCTTACACGGTACCTACTGTAGATGTAGTTCTGTGTATACAACTGCCAGCAGTAACCCAGTAAACTCATAACAAACATCATACTTATCATTAAATATGCCAAACACATTGGGCTAGCTAGGTTAATTGGAAGCGGGGGTTTAAAAAAGTATTTTTTAAAAATGCAAATACTACATGCAAACACTTAATTTTGAAATAATGACTACATTACATACTGTTTGCTGTGGTCCGTCTAGTCTCCGCACGTTGTTTCCTGCCCTTAGAGAGAAAGATTGTGCTGAAAGTTGTCAATTAAAACCTCCTGCCAGCAGAGACCGGGGGTGAAGGACTGTCTGTTGTGACGACTTGAAAGAAAATGAAGCGGCTCTCCGTCGATTTGATGCCAAATTCCTGCAGAAAACTGTAAAGTGAAGCAGTGGGAAGATGATGGAAGATGTTAGGACCGAGACAGCGGTGAGTCAGACGCCTGGTCCTGCTGCACGAGCTGATCTCAGCTGCTGAATGCAAATACGGTGGGAGAGAGAGAGAGAGAGAGAGTATATCTATGTGCGCGTGTGTGTGCGCGCGCGCGCGCGCGATTTCAGGACCAAGGACAACTCCACTCCAGCTCTGGTAGAAAGTGAGACAGCTGCCCGTTGAGGTGATATGTTTGTAAGTATGCATGAAAAACACTTGAACTGTCCAAATAGAGTTTTTTTTAAATTTATATGTTATAATATAATACAAGATTTCTGACAGGAACATAAAGATGTGTTAGATACTTGTTCAGCTCATGTTTATTCACAAGTCCCCTCTGGTTTAATCACTTCTGATATGCCGACTGTAACTAGAGACACTACAGTTTAATCGCTCTTTAATGTTAGCCTCCACCACTGATAAACATGGCATAAAGTGTCTGAAAAGGACCGTAAGAACTGGATGCATAATTCAGCAGAACAAATTTTGCATCCACCTCTTTTCTGCTCAAATTAATAAATTACTATTTTGAGGCCTCAAAATAGTAATTTGTGACTACAAATTAATATATTTTTCATCAAAGTCACCAGGGGGGCTCCGTATGTTCCCTCTTCAGCATTATTTCTTTGGACCCTCTACTTAAACAAAACACCATAATATCTATTCATAATATCTATTACTGCTGCTGAGTGATCTGGGCACCGGCAGCAGCTCTAAGGGATACTGGAGTTAATATTTTTACCCTACTCTAAATACTACATTTTGAAAATAAATATCACTTGGATCAAATGAGAATGAACTGTATTGTCTGATTGTTCGTCATATAACCAACACAATGTTTGAGTAACATAATCTCGACGTAGCAATTTATCTACTGTACATCAGGGTTTATCCCAGAAAGTATCTTGGGAAAGTATCTTCCCTTCAGCCAAAAGAAAACTAATACCCTACACTTTTCTGAACCGACAATACAGTTTTGTATGTTGTTTATCACATGTCAAACAATTCACCTGCAAAACCACATGTGCCAATAGAGTAACACATTCATGCTGAACTACAGTCACTTTAGACAGAACACCAAATAAAACAGAGCAGATTCATGTTTTTCATACTTTATTTAAACACAGTATCCATCATACCACAATGAACAGAGGAACAAGAAGAATCAGGTTACCAAAAGCAGGGGCAGAGAAAGGAAACACATACAAACATCCCTGTGGCTCTAGTTGTAGCCTGTAGTGGTACTGTTCCCTGGCTGGCCTGACATTTGATTATCTCTGTCATGGGTCCAACGGTTGTTTTTTTTTCTATTCCTCTCCTGCGATAAAAGTTTCTCAATGTGAGACATGTAAACATTCAGTTTTATCTTAACCTTAAAAATCTCATTTTGGTCCAGATGTGACAGCTGCAACAAGAGTCTACACGTGAAGTAACAAATTCATGGGTTAAGAGCTCTAGCCTTCCTAAATTTGGCAGTTTTACAAAACCTCAGTTTTGTAGCTTTGTGTGCCCCAAACTCTAAAAAAACAAAACAGTGCTGGACTGGAAACAAAAACACTCGGTTTGGCACCAGTGAACAAAACAAATAAAAGCATTTTACACATTTTTGTTTATAATTCAGCTTTTTTAGCCAAACAGGTTGGGCTACATGACAGCAAGTGAGAGAAGATGATGAGCAGAAAAGCGCACGATGCTCGTCGGACGGGTTTTTCTCGTTCTGCGCAGCAAGGTGGGGAAACTCCATGCTCCACACCAGAGGGGATTCTCTGTATCATGCAGGGGGTCTTTCTCATGCTTGGATCAGGCCTCGCCTCAAGCATGCACACAATATATGCAAGAAGGAAAAGACACGCTTCAACCACAGAGGGCTCTGAAACCCTCGTACCATTACTGGGTTTTGGATTCAGTTTGTTACAGAAGGAGTCTGTCCTGAGACAACCAAGGCAAGAGGGGATTCCACCATTTCACGCACAGTAGGTGCTGCATATTCTCCATGACAGTGAGAAGTAGAAAAGAATGGATAAATATTGGAAATACATATAACAAGGTTTGCTGATACCAAAGCTACCAAAGATTCAGCCAAGTGTTATATATAGATATATATATATAGATATATATATATATATAGATATATATAGAT
>JAPMOB010039219.1:0-18248 GCA_029875015.1 Lepomis gibbosus | reverse complement strand
GGATCTCAAAAATTGCCCACCACCGATCTAAACCACGCAGATAAAAATGTGTTGCCCTATTCTCAACGGGAAAGTGCCAGGGCAACGTTGCTTAAAATGTTGCCCCGTGTATCATCACCTTTAGACCATCTGTTAGGTTATGGTTGCAGTCTGAAGCGGCTTTGATTTGGATCACACTACCTTGTTTCTAAATAGAAAAATATGGTGTTTTTTGAAGATTAAACCATGTAAACCTGTTCTGGTACAACCCCTAATTAAGATTTTGAACCTGAAAACAAAGTCTTGATTACAACATTACTGTGTTGTTCTCTTGAACACGGCGAATGAAACCCCACCCCAGAAAGGCACCTTACCTCGTGATATTGAGGTTTCTGTTTGTTACCTCCTCTTGTCTTCCACACAAAACTCTTTAATTTGTCATCAGAAGAAAACCTTTGAGATGAAAAACAGATGAACTTGTGTTTACTGTTTAATGAAAAATATGGTTCATACTGGCAGAGAATCACAACAGAGACGCTGAATTAATCTCTCCAGTTGATGGAGACGGAGATGAATAAGGCAATGACCACCAGACACACTGCATTTTGGGATTTGGTGTACTTAACCTACAATAACTGGAGGAAACTTCAATGCCACTTTCTCACAAAAACGATTTATAGGTTGTAACTAATGACTTATTTATGTTAATAATTTATTAATGATTTGCAGTTTAACACCTCCCTCTAACGTGACCATTGATTTGTCTTTTGGACTTAATGGATTATTATGATAAAATCTTTATTAAGGACTTACTAATACTTGTAACTACAGACATAACATAAGTGTTTTTTACTACCTAGCAAACTAAAAGTTTAGGTATTCATTTGTAACTGATCTATATGGCATTAGTAAATGATTACCTAATAATAAATACAACCATTAGTTGCAACCTATAAATGCTTTATAAACGGTGACATATCAGAAAGTGGTTTCAAAAACTTTTTCTCTGACCTGCTGAGGAACAGTGCGACTGTCAGGAACGATTTGAACAGCAGTGATGTTCAAACTTCTGCAACTGGCTGTGAATTCATGAAAGTAATGTTAAATAAGGATTTCTACAAAGATACAACATATAAAATTGTTAAATATAGAACTTTAGGCTTTTGAAAATACATTTAATGCTTCTCTCCCCCCAAACAGACATGACAGCTTTGCTTCTGGTGTGAAATGGTTTGCGTGTCGTTTCACTGAAACCTACCATGCTGACTGCATGATTTCCAAAAGTGTCACTGGAAAATGTAAAATCTGATTCATAATGCATAATGGAGTCTAGTGGAGAAGAGTCAGAAATCATTAAGAATTCTCCAGTTTTTATGATAAAAAATAAAAACTTTGCACGCAGATACCAAACCTCTTAGAGAATATTTTAAATTTCGAGATCTGTCCACTGTGAAGTGTTGTTTTTCTTATTTGATATTAACTCAACAGAGGAGACATAAATGAATTGGCTGGATTCCACTAGACAATGCTTGTGAGTCCACCAGATATTCAGAAGCAGCTCTCCGCTCTGCTCCATGCGACTAGCCTATTTTTAACGGAAGCCCCGTGAAGCTGCACAGAGCATGCCGAACCGGGCAGGAAGTCAGACACAGAATCGACGTAGAGAATCCGGTCAGTTTTCAAAATAAAACACCCTGTGCAGACTCTCGATCGGATATCAACAATAAACACAATTAAAACAGATGAAAAATATACAATTTAACTAAGCAGCTTCATGGTAGAAGCACAAAAATCAAGAACAAATTGCCAAGTCAACAATATGTGAGCAAGTCAGCAAATTCGCTCTGCTTCTGAAATGCTCCCTGCAGGGTATGAAGACAGAACAAAACCGGGTCGCAGAGAGCTGTGCCCGCTAGTTGAAGCACAAAAAGGAAAAATGAACAAGTCAGGAAGGCAACACTTCGAATGGGATATGAAGCTGCACAGAGTGCGGAACAAATCCGTGTTGTAGCCAGAACATGCCGCCGCCGTGTCCAGTGGAATCCAGCTGTTAGAGTCTACATCCATTCTAGCATCTCTGTGAGACTGTAATGAGGCACAAGGATCCTTTGAGCTGTAGTGCTCATGTTAGCATGCTCACAGTTACAATGCAAACATGTTGCAGGTATATTGTTTACCTTACTCATCATCTTAGTATGTTAGCATGCTAATAGTTAGCCAGTCAGTTCAATAAATTATCTGGGACCCTGAATATCTGAACCAAATTTCATGGCAATACATAATGTGGTGGACCAACTAACATCCATAGAGTCACGCCGCAAGCATGACTAAGCTATCTGATAATATAGTTTATATTTTGATAAATTCATTCATCATATTGTGGCTATTTCATTCATGCTTCACCATCAGTGGCCTGTTTGGCTAACAGCTGACTATTAAGTTGCATAACTGTATAAATAAAATTTGACTTGGTGTGAAAGCAACTTCAGTTAAACAATATTTATGTTTAATAAAACATCATAATAGAGTTTTATGATAAATGTTATTGTCTCGGGTCCATTTAGTGTCTGTGTTCAGTCTTTGTGTAACTGTACAAACAGTTAAATGTACGTAGTTTTCTATAAAAGTACATTCATTAGATGTTTTTCCTGCCATGGCTGACTGACAGTTTTCCCAGACTGCTTCTAATTTGATCTTTCAAATATTTCTTTAGGTTTCTGCTAAAAGTTTTATACTCTTATCATAAAAACGCATGATATGATTTTTCACCTTCTCCACCCGACTGATCTTTTCTGTCCCAAGAGAAACATCAACAGCTTCATCAATCCTCATACAGACACATGTTTTATCATTAACTCATGTACAATTTTACTTTGCTTAGTTAAGTCACTTAATGTATAATGTCACAATGTGTTAATTTCTTTACATGGATATGGTGGTGTAGGGGGGGGGTTCTGGAAGTCTCTGCCCCTCTAAACCGTCTCATTGTTGGCTCTGTTCATCTTTGGTCTGTAAAATGAAACAGAGTTTTGTGCCAAACAAAAGAAATCAATCCAGCAGCTCATTAGAATCCGCTTCAATTCAAATCTCCTGGAAATCAAATGGAGTCACTTTCTTCCCAGAAAGAAGAACTTCTACAAATCATTCCAAGCATGAAGCAGTAAGTGCCGATGCCTCGCTCTTAGCGGCTGGTAATTGGTCATCAGCAGCTGTGGCGGAGGCGGATGCTGCTCCGCTTGGCGATGATGGGTGATGGCCGATGGGAACCAGTCTTTCTCTGGGGAGCGTCTGTCCTTGCCGCCGCTGTCATGAGACCTGGAGGACAGAAATGAGCAGCGTTAGGATAGAATCTAATGCAACCAATTAGAGCGTCTGATGGTCTGAGCAGAGTGAAGACTGCTATCGAGAAAACATTCAGCTACATGAGCCCGATGAGGTCATGTTTCAGCATGAAAGAAGTTCAACTCACATACAAACATCTATATTAGTACTACATATTTGTACACACACACAAATACCACAGTCTAATAAAGTCATGCATCAGAATATACCTAAAGAACCAGAAGTAAAAGTTCTCTTTATATAGAATGGCCCATTTCAGATTAATGTATATTATGTATATGTTGCAGCTAGTAATGTTGGGGCAGATTTAAATTATATTTCTTCTGTTAGGTAGTTTGTGAATTTCCCACCATGATCTTTTGTTATCTTATTTTAATTTATAATAATCCATCATAATTTATTTGTTAATTATATTTTGTACTATGAATTATGAATGTATTGTACTGTAGAAATACTCTTAGTAGCACATGCTGATTTATGAATTTATAGTAATTTTCAAAGGAACCAGTTTATGTTGAATGTATTTATGGATGATTATATCCTGTGGGTTTAAAAAAAAAAAAATACAATGGATGAGAAAGAATTCGTTATTCTCACCGCACACAGTTCTCAGCATACACAGGAAAGAAATGTGTTCCTTCAGTGACACAATGTACACAATGAAAACACGGACTTCAACAACTTCAATTTACTGAACGTTACCCAAAGAGTCTCTGCACACTTTACAGGTTGAAACATAAGCATCACACACACTGCTATGCTGCATGCTATGCTGCAAAAGACAGAGAAATACTGACTCAATTCTAGTTTTGCTGATTAGATCAAGGGCGATGAATGCTGATTTAGATAAGAATAGTTAGATCAGTTCTCCAAAGTAGGTTAAAGTGAAGGGCAACTGGACTTGGTTGACTGGATAACCATGACCTGGATGACTGAGAATCTTCACAGACATCTTAGATCAGTTCATTATAAAACTTCAAAGTGGCTACTGTAAATAAAAAAATGTACAAAATAATACATAGTAAATAGAATAAAAATAAAGTAATTGATGAAACAGCAAGTTCATTTTGAATCTTCACAGTTTCATGTTTTCCTTCATGCTTCTGTTATCGAGAGCCTCACGCAAACTGCAGAATTAAAAGGCACACGGACCTTCATCCAATTAAAGCAGCAGAGCAGGAAGTCAAATTGAACACAGAGTCACTGACAAGATGGGACTTTGTACAACAACACGCCTCTGCATGTTAAAGGCACGGAGAGGGGAGGTAATGAGCAGAGAAAATTAGGTAAAACAAGGTAAAACAGATTAAAAATCGAATTTGACTATAAAGCTTAAGACAATAAAATATGTCAACAACACTTGCAGTCAGCAGTATTGACTGAACTATCTAAGATTACAAACATGAATTTTATAATTTATTCTGCTTATTTCTGGATCGACAACATGCTGCTGCTGAGTTTAGCATTTATTTTTTTAACCTTCACAGATTCTAGCAGCTATGATGGATATTTTTACAATAAACAATCAAATGTCAATGTGAATGTGGTCTCTTTAAGTGATGAACCTACAGACAATTATGACCTTATTTTGATGCTCACTTCAGCCTTGTGGAGCTTCATAGTGAGTTTCAGCTCATTTCTTAGCTGCCAGATCCACAGCTTTACTGTTGTGGTTCACTCTCACTGCTCCCATAGCATCGTTTTCAAAGAAAAAGCTATAAAAAACCACCGTACACAACCTGCTCAGCAACAAACATCAGACACATTTAGAGACCTGCTGGTGAAGGAAGTGGAGCATTTAGCAGCTAAAGGGCCTGATATTTCCCTCAGGACTTGGTAGTGACCAAAAACAGAGCTAAAAGAGAGTAATAATTGGACTTACATTCGTCAAATGTAATAAACACAACTCCATATGATTGATAATGTTAACTGCTGGGCCTGGTTATGATTAAATATGCACAAGTTTGCAATTTCAATTTAAAAGGCTTTTTTGTTTAAGCATTCTTAAAATCATTGCTTGTAAACTCGTTTTGCCAGGGTTTTTCTAAGAAATAATGAATTAAATTGCTTTTGTTAAATATTTTAATAAAAGTAATTATCTTTAAAGAATAAAGCTTGTTTTCTCAGTTTTTCTTACTACAGACCCAAACCACATCTCTCATACTTACCTTGACTTCCTACCCTGTCTTTGGCTCTAAGCTCCAAGCCCAAGTAAGTACTAAATCTATAAAAATGTCACATAAATATACACCATAAAACTTTGAATAATACCATGGCTTTTATTTGCTAAAATCACTGAATTGACCCTGCCTTTATTTGGGACAGGCGTCCATATGGGACAGGCCTTTAGTTCTTTTCGCACAACTAAAACTACTATCAAACCGTACACAACCTTTTATTTCAAACAGCATAATACTTATATAAAAAGTATCCAATAATATCAAATACACATCATTCATTTGATCTAGCTCTGACAGACGGCTTATGCGCTTTTATTTTGAAGGCAGCAACCTATTGAAAACAACAACAGGATGAGAGAAGTTAGCAGACAGAGAGCGATGGGCTTCACATGACAGGATTCACAACTTGGATTAATTTTTATGAAAAGCTGTTCCGTGGGCCCTTACAGACTGAAGGAATATAACGTGAGTCAGCACTTTTTTCCCCCTAGAAGAATTAGACTTTGGGTCTTCTTGTTTCTGTTAAATGAACTTAATAGTGGTACAGTGGAGAATCTAACCAATCTTACAATGTTCAGCATGTCCATATTGACGTATTGAACATTGGTTTAATTTGTATTAACGATCTAAGCAGCTTAGAAGCAGCTAAAGAGGGCGATCCTGCAGAGTTTAAGAGGTTGTATACATCCAAAAAACTTCTATAAAAATCAGACCAGGCGTTTAATTGAGGCAGGCGTTTATTAGTCAAAGTGTGTTCCCACACCAGGCCGGTAAAGGAGATAGGTGGCTATTTGGGACGCGGCTATTAATTGAAGTTTTACGGTAGTTTCACATTTGAAAAAGCTCAGTAATTTCTTAGAGCTTTCTGTTATTACTCAAACGGGAGTAAATAATGGATTTGTTGGGGACTACTTTTCTTAAAGAATCCACATTCTGTGCTCTTGTGAAAATTTGGGGGGCGGCACGGTGGTTAGCACTGTTGCCTCACAGCAAGAAGGTCGTGGGTTCAAACCCCGGTTGTCCCGGCCTTTCTGTGTGGAGTTTGCATGTTCTCCCCATGTCTGCGTGGGTTCTCTCTGGGTGCTCTGGCTTCCTCCCACCATCCAAAAGATTTGCAGGCTAGGTTAATTGGTGTCTCCCAAAATGTCCTTAGGTGTGAATGTGATAGTGAGTGGTTGTTTGTCTGTATGTGGCCCTGCGATGGACTGGTGACCTGTCCAGCTGGGATTGGCTCCAGCCTCCCGCGACCCTGTAAGCAGCATAAGCGGTTGACGATGGATGGATGAATATTTGGGACAGCAGGATGGTGTAGGTGAGTCAAACAAACCACAGAGTGTGTTCATGATAATGAAGGAACTTGTCACAGAGTGCAACAGTGTGACTCACCAATGTGTTTTTAATAGTTTTTGGACAACATTGGAGCTTTATGGTTCAGAGGAAGAAGATATCAGAATATACACACAATACTAGTCAGTGGGATTAATTCATGATGACTGGTAGGCACAGTTAGGATTTATCGATTAATAAACCTGTAACTGATTTAATTAACTAGGTACGGGAACAGATAAGCCTAAAACAAATCCCATTTCTGCACAAAAGCATTTAAGGACACCTTATCAGCTCTCTACCCCTCTGACTCAGTTTTCACATTCCTCCAACCCAAACTGCTTCTCTTTTTTCATCTTTGTTGTTCTTGTCTCAATTTCTTTGTCTTTTGTTTGAACACAGGAACCACCGCTGGCTTAAAGGAGAGCGCATGAGGAGATGGTTCTCCCACTCAATGTCTCAGCTCTGCTGGATCCCTCCATGTCTACCTGCCACCGGCTGACACCATTCCATCATTTTCTTCCATCCATCCACGACCCTGATTCCTCCCTTTAACCCTTCATCCCTCACCTTTCTTTCCCTCATTCCTCACCCTTATCTCTTCATCCTCCACATCTTTCGATCCCTCCGTATTCCTCATCCCTCCATAGGGACCCTTAACCCTTTCTGCCTACATCATCTCGGCTCTCCTCTATCCATGACATACGATCAAATATTACGAATCCATATCTTAATTGCTGTGTTCTTTGAAACGCTGCATTTTACATGACCAGCATGTTTCACTTGCTCTTCTGAATCATAAACTTAGTTTTTAAACTACACTACACTTTCATTTGACAGCAGCTCCACCCAACATATAGAGTGTGCAGCTCATAGAGTGTAGACATGTCCTCCTCAAGGCTCTGAGCCTTGGATTAAAAACATGAAGCTCTGGGGACGAGCGTGGACACTTCATTTCTGTCCCCTCTGCGGAGGCAAAGCTCTCTGTAATTGCTTCTAGGTGAAGACTCACAAAAAGAAGAAGAACAAGAACAAGAAGCAGCACCAGCAGCAGTTGCGGCACCTCTGAGTCGCTGAACCCTGAATTATTCATGTCCATCCTGTTTGACTGCAGCTGGAATCCTAAAAAGAGCCAAAGGAGTCAGACAAGGACGAGTTGGATTACACTGAGAACCATACATCACTCTGAAACAGCATCAACATTCACACTGTCCCTAAATGCTCCGCTCACAACTGATTAAACATGGAGGTGGAGGTGTGTTTGGAACATTTCAAATGCATTGCTTCAACTCATGCAGTCAGAGCACACCTGAAACGTTGTTGTAGGAAAAAGAGGTAACACTCTCCGCTTACCCTGCTGCTGTGATACAGGTCATCCTCAGACCAAGTGAACACTGAAATAATCACACAACATAGAAACTGCAGCCCAGTTTCAGTCTTCAGTCTTGCTCTAGAGAACACAACAGATAGATCCCTTTTGTGACAGTATCAGAAACAGTATCCTACAACCCAGCATATTTGCCACTTTTTTTTGCATTCAGGTGTTAGAGGCTGCAATGGTTTTAAACGTGTGGAAAGCACCATACATGTATTGCTGGAATCAGCACAACTTACTCTTTTCAATGACAACACTCTCTCTGATGTCCATTGAGGATTAACGACCGTAAATCTGCTTGGAAAACATAAAATAGGCAGATACTCATTTTTTCTGAAATTTCTCTGGGCTTAATGCATCAAAAAATGCCTAGATGGTTCCTGATCCCAATCCTGCTGGTTAAGATTAGAGAGAATTTGATCACGTCTGAATCCAGTATTGAATCCAAATCGCTTTGCTGGGGCCTAATGACCTTTACACCATAATTTTCACCAGCAACTTAAGCTGATCTTGACTTGATCTTGACCTGGAGGTCCTGATATCCAACTATGAGGTGGATCAGCTTAATTTATTGATCATATATTCATATATTGATATGAATGAACTTTGAACTGGGAGATTCTCCTAAAAGTGAGATATTCAGACTCTGATTTCTCTAGTGAAGAGATGCCACTGGCTGCAGAGAGCTCATTAAGGATTTAACATTAATTATCTACAGCTGATTAAAATCTGCAGCTAGTGACGTTTCTCTTTTTGATAAAAAAAAAGTGACATTGTCAGCACCGTCTAAAAGTGAGGAGCTTCTTCTTGAATTATTTCTACTGCATAATGAGTTTGGTTATTTGCCACTAGGGAACCTGTCTGTCAGGACCTAATCTTACTGCTGCTCAGGACATCTTTAGTCTGAAGTGAATGTAATGTGACCACCTTCAAACTACCTCTGGCTGTTTAAAGGAAGGTTTTAGTCAAACTGACCCCTGAGAGTTTCTTTCTGAGCAGAAAACAAGGATACAATACAAGCATCTGTAATCTTTCTGGTTCTAAAGAAAAGGAGTTTACTGGATATTCAGTCTCTGATTTGCATCGTGCTGTGTTCACACTCAAAGTAAACAGTTCTCCTTCTCTCCAAGGAGAATTGGATTTCTGTCTGTTTGAGCAGACTGTGATTTGTCCCTCTTTTTTCTCCTGGTGTGACCGAAAATAAATTCAAAGTACATCTCCGTAGGTTTCGATGAGACAGGAGCCTTCAACATACAACCATACACTTTCTTCAAGGACAGTTGTGTTGTAAAAAAAAAACAAAAAAAACAACTCGAGGCGAACTGATACAAGAAGCCACAAATGAGTTCTGCTTTCTGCTGCGACGCCTGATTACACCTTTGCAACTGCAAATTACACCCTCGCTCCACAAACTGTAATGATCATGTACAGACGATAGAAATGAAATGTCGCACGCTTACAGCTGCACCAAACTGATTGTTTCAAAGAGATGAACAGCAGTGTGCCGGTTTGACCTCTTCAACTGAAACCATGTGGATCATCGAGCTACCGATCCCAGAGGTTACATAGCTGAGTTTCCCTACCAGTCAGTCAGAACTGAAGAAGTCTCTTCGATAAGGGACGAAACATCTTCTAGTTTCTTCTACCAAGTCCAGTTGCCCTTGACCTCAACCTTTGTTGGATAACTGTGACCTGGATGACTGAGAACCATCACAGACAAATTAACATATTTACACATCCAGCAGTCACAGAGCAACATGATCATTTATTTGATGTCGTGTTTATGTCCAATGTTCTTTCTCGTTTATCTCAGTTTATGGCCTCCGCCAGCTCCCAAGGGGAAGTTCTGTCGCTAAATGTTCCACTATATTCACCAGCTAATCTCTAACTGTCGGTCTGATGTTAGCTGCTGAGCAGGTAGTGTTCAGGGATTTTACAACTTGGTCAACAGCATATATGCATTTCAAAGTTTACTGAAGTTGAAATTAATGCAGAAGCAAACCCGCTGATTGGAACTGATTTCAGGCCAACACTTGTACATTCTAGCGATACTGTTATAGATACGGAGAGCTTCAGTGTGAATTTAAGGGACAAACTGACATCAAATTGACTTAATTCTCAGCTCTGACCCAGTTAAAACAACAATAAAACAACTGGACCTCGCTAGGTGATTGCAGCTTCAGCTGGTCTGACTGATCAGAGTTTTAATCAGATAATCAAACACTTCCTGCCTCCTGCTGTCAACTTCACAAAAGCAGCTGCGACCACACATTTTAAACCTGTGCTCTTGATTGGATTCAGCTAAAGCGCAATGGCCCAATGGGATCAATTACAGGAAGAGGATTAGAATGGAACACCTGTCCCGCATTGCTGTCTCCTTTCCCTTAATGGAAGAGAGTTTTTGTTCACAGCCAGGTGTTCAGACAAACAGATAATAGAACTGAGGGCGGACACAGGAAACAAACAACCAAAGATCCACTGAAAACATCAGCTGAGCAGTTTCCCGAATGTGAACACAAACTGAGAAGGAGTAACCCTGCACACGTATTGTAGTGTGCTAGTTGTGTTTTTTCCCCCTGTTTTGGTCTCAGCTCCTTAATTCCAATTAACGTAAGTCTCAATCTTAACAGTGGGCATCCAACTCTGTGGCAACATTTTGAGGAACATTTTGAATTCTTTTTTCATGGCATTGGAGTGTCAGAAAATAGGAACATTATACCATTTTGATGCCCTTTTAATAAATTCAGTGGAAGCGAAGCAAGTTCAAACAAATCAACAATCTTAAATTGGTTCTTCATTTTACGGCAGCACAATAATAACCTCTCTGACTCTTCCTGCACGCTTCCACAGTGCGAAAACAGGTTTCTTGCCGTTGAATGTGTGCAACTTGCTTTCTTTTCAGCTTCTCATATGCTCAAATGTGCAAAAAGTCCAGAAACTTCAGGCTGAGAAAGTTTTGCTGTGACAGCAGAGAGGTTTAAGGAGAGATCGTTACAGGCTGAGGTACAACCTCGGACTCAAACTAAATGCAGTTACAAGAAGCTTGTCACATATACACCCTTAGCCAAGATACCTCAAACATCACTTTTTACCGCACTGGGTAATCCTGTTGCATTTTTTGTGCAGGGCTCCCCTGTCAGGTTACTAAAAACAAATATGCAACGCCTGATTAAACTTTCAGAATAAAACATGTTAACGTTGTGAGATGGTTACAGGTTTAGGCACCAAAACTACATGGTTTGGGTTAAAATAAGTAGGTTACTTAAGTATGTTAGAAAGTTATGTGTCATAAGAATCATGAATCAACATTGACTGAAAGGTGACAGAAGAATCTCACAGCAAAAACTCCAAGTTTCAATGAGATGAACTTCTAACAAGCAGAACTGAGAACAATACAGAGCAGCTTCACCAAGTTCAAACCAAATGAACAGTTTGTTTGTGCTGAACAATGATGAGACAATTTACTGACGCTTTCTGTAGGTAAAAAGTGTAGATCGCTTTAATAGCAAAAAAGTGCTCAACACAACAAAAATAAACTGATTGAACATGACGAGTCTCATCTAGAAGTTCAAGTAAGTCTGTTTCTGCTGCTGGTTTGGTTTTGGTAGTAAAATTCTCCTTTTCACAACAGCATATGGATTTTACATTTGCAGTGCCTGTAAATATGTTGGGTTGGAACAAACTGAACACTGCTTCCCAAAAAGGTGCAGCCAAGAACAAGAAGATAAGTGTTTCTGTGACTGCCACTCAGTCTGAATATTAAACTTCAAAATGTTTCCTGTTTGTCAACCCTGAAGATTTTGATGAAGTTGTAAGCACAAGCTGTGATAATGATTTAGTTTTATCAAAGCAAATTAAAGCATCAAAACCAACTAACCACTAATAAACGAACATTACTGCTTGCAGCTTCTTAACTCAAACCCAACTAATAGCAAACAAACAAATTACTAAAAGCAGTAGAACGACACAACCAGATATCAACAGAGACTCTGAGGAGAGACTATGTTGACTATGAAAAAATATTGTAAAGAAATTAAATCAGGGACAGAGAGGACAGAAATGAGCTTCATCGTAGTGTTAGTTACACATCACATTATTACTGCTCTACAACTGCAAATACAGCCTTCAGTTATCAGAGGTGTGAGTGAGTGAGTGTGTGTGTGTGTGTGTGTCTGCTGTTTCCATGATAAACACAGCACCGGGAGTAAACTGGCAGGCGGCCTTGTTTCCAACATAATTGCTTTATGATGAATTGCGGCTGGTGATGAGAAACAATGAGCTCTGTTACTATTTATTTCACTTCCAAAGCAAAAACAAGCCAGAAGTCGTCTCATTAATATTGCAAAGCTGCGGCTTCTTAAAATATTAAAGCCCATTTTTAATATTCTTGGAGCCTATAGATGTTTAAAATCCTCCTGAGATATTACCGTCCGGCTCTGAAACACACAGGTGAGTTTTCAGGTGAAGAGACTTCTGCTTCTCTTTGGCTGCACTAACAAGAAACTGATTGATTTGTATCTGCGTCTACTCTGGAGATGACAGTAGAGGTGACAGCAGGTCACAAGTCAGGAACTGGACTTTCAGCAGGTGCACCAGAGTTAAAACAGCTGACGCAACCCAGGAAGCAGAGAGCCTGCTGAATAGGGTTTAGAGAGGTGGTTTAACAGGTGTTATTCATTGCTCAGTAAACATCTTTCATTACCTTTAACTTTGACTGAATTGTTGTATTTTGCTAAGGTTTTGAAAAACTGCACTTTAAGTGTAGGTGATTATTATTTTAGTTCAATAAAGATTTTTATAATTGAACCACTCATACTGCAATACACTAAAAACTGGATTGCAAAAAACAAATAAGAGAAGAAAGACCACTAGATGCTGAAGCAGCATGAGAACTACAAAGGCTGTGTCCAAAGTCACCACTCATTCACTACTCCCTACTTTCTGCTCTCCAGAAAGTTGTATGGAGAGGTGAGCTCAAAATGAAAACAACACTTTCGGACACTAGTCCGGTCATTATCTCAGCGCCATTAATTACGTCATTGCTGTCAGACAATAAGTTGGTGGATTGCGCAATGTATGGTTGTATATATTGGTTAGTGACCATCGTTTGCATACTACTTTTCGAAATGCATTCTGGGATACTGGGAGTCTACTATATAGGGTATAAAATTCTCACTATATAGTGAGTAGTGGGTGATTTTGGACACAGCCAAAGATTCATCAGCCATGCAAGCAGCTCTGTAAGGCTATACTTAGCTACAGTAGTGCTGTGGGCTAAACGCTAATATCAGCAGCATGCTAATTGGCTATTTGGAACTAAATAGAAGTGCAGCTGAGGGCCAGGCTTAAATTAAAAAACAACAACACGGAAAAAATACGTTAATATAGAAGCAATTATAAAAATGGTAAACTGAAATAAACTATCATCACTGGAGCAGTGCTGAGGAAGAATTAGAGTTTAAGCGTCTGATAGCTTGGGGCTAAAAGCTGCTCTAGGCTGTGGCTGGGTGGGTTCTGTCCTTTAGTATCCTTTGTATCCTTTGCATCACCTTACTGATGTCACTGATGCTCAGGAGATGGGTACCTAAGGAGTGATACCGATGGAGGGTCAAGTGCATGGCGTTACCCGCAGAGTCAAGGGTTTGCACTAAGTCCTTTTTGTGGTTGGATTTAGGCAACAAAAGCACTTGCGTTTCATGATTCAGGTAACTGCAGACTCTATTAAACTGAGATGAAGATCTTTCCCTAACCTTTCCCAAGTGCTGCCAGCTCCTTTTTTAACCATAAAAACATTTTATGATGCTGTTGTCACTATGAACGGACATTATTGTAGATGAAATTGATGGTGGTGATGGTGCAATGGATAAGACACATACTTTTGGTGTGAGGAGACCCGGGTTCAATTCCCCACTGTGACCCATCTACCATTGTGTCCTCGAGCAAAACACTTAACCCCTAGATGCTCCAGAGGCGTGCGACCTCTGACGAGTATAGCAATTGTAAGTTGCTTTGGATAAAAGCGTGAGTTAAATGAATAAATGTAAAATAAATTCTGTTGTCTGTGAATGTTTTACTGATATGTTCAGTATCAAGATTTTTGCAATTTGCCATATATGGTGTTGCAAATTTGTTTCATTTAAATGTCCAGCAGATAAATACAATAAACATTTGAGACACTGTCAGTATTTAATGCAGCCTGTCTTTGCCCTCCAAAGCTCGACCCTCTGTATGTCATTGTGCGATCTCAGACCATTAACCATGTTTCTCTCACGACTGCCAACTTTCACGAGGGACTGACCAGAATTACACAGAGGTGTAAAAATGTGTAATAAGAAAATGTTCAACTGTTAAAATGGATTCTCGGAGTACCGTCTTTCATCAGACTGTGTGAAGGAGCACTGTAAGTCTTTCTCTCGTTATATATCACCAATTAAATTCTCCACACTTTCTGTACGTCCATGTAAGTAATTGAATGTGATTTGTTCTTCTGATCCTGCTTTCTGAATTTTAATGAACGCTGACTCCTCTCCTCGTGTAAACACAGTAGTCTTTCGTGTCGGTCCGCCCACTCAGCGCTGCGTCTCTGTGATTTAATTTGCCTTACAGCGAGGCAATCAGATCTGCTGTCCTTCATTAGCAGAGGAGCTTGTTTGTGTGGAGCTCCTTTTAAAAATGAGATTTTCTCATCTATGTATTCAGCACTAAGCTGGAGGCAGCAGGCGCAACAACGCACCGCCATCTTTAAACCAAATGAAGGCATGAGAGTGTGTTGTGTTTGTTTGAGAGCCCGGGGAGACGCTCATCTGCTGGAGGACGGGCTCAGAGGATCAAACATCTTCTACCAGAATCCTCAGCTTCCAGTAAGAGCCGGGATCATCATCGAGGGTGTAGAGAAACCTAAAATCACCATCCAGTCATGATATCATGCTTGCAGGCATGTTTTAGGATTATTTAGACTTTAAATGTTCTTAACATCCTCATTAAAATTAAGATTCATTATATATTTTAAAGGGCTAGGGATTTATTTATGGCTGCACGCATGGAGGCTCTGTTAATTAAGGGATTTTTCTAATGCCTTTTATGTTTAGTTTAGATTTATCCAAAGCTCATCATATAACATCACGTGATAACCTTTAATTGCTCCCTTTACTGCTACGTAACATCTGGACATTACTGTATAAAAAGCCACATAAACATTATTCGATTCGACATTGTAAAAGGATAAAAATTTCCAAGGTTGTGAATACTTCATATAGACTGCATTAAATGTTCATAACACCATGGATTTTAAAAAAAAAAAGTTTAAAAAAGGTAAAAGTAAAAATGAATGCATTTTTCAGTCTAAATCCCCCAACATGTATCTGATTTGAGATGTCCTGCAGTGTTGCAGCTGTGTCTGTGTGTCCTCATGAGGCCTGAGAGGGGACGCTTCATCGATCTGACCCTGAGTTTCGTGACGGCGAGCAGCTCCTCGCTCTGCTGTCCATCTTTAAACAACACGTTCCCTACGGAGGAGAAACTCTAAGACAGGGCAGAGAAGGGGGAGGTCCGCAAGCGTCCTGTCGTTTGAAAGTCAGCGGCGGGTTGACAGAATTCATTATTCAGAGAAGCAACCAACCAACCAGAATCCAGGAAAGAGAAATGGAGTGTGGGGGTTTGGTGTGTTGATGCAGGACGCTGGCCGTCAGCTTTCAGACACTCTTGCTGTGATCTGATTAACATGATGTAAACTGAGACCCGGTTTCTGTGATCACAGTAGGGGATAAGAGAAATTTCTTGACCATGAATACTTAACTGGGGTTCTAATCAGCTTTTTATATGTGAGCATGTGCAGAATACAGACTTCCAACAGAGAAAGTATGCAACTAACAATTATCATTTTCCTGATTACATTTTTGATTAATTAAAGTTAATAAAGCGTTTAGTCTATAAAATATCTATAAAAATCTCAGCAGCCTCCCTGTGATCAAGGACTGGGGCCGAACACAGCCTCTGAGACCGATGGAGGCCAGTTTGACAACAGGCTATAGGCTACAGTACCATGGTGATTTACAGCCGCTCCGATCAGGACTCTGACTCCGGGGATGATGAAGACACAGCAGGTTCAGGCGGGGACAAAAGAGGCATTAGTATTTGTTCTTGTGAAGTCGGAGTTCAGCCTGATATCATCAAAAGGCGAATGAATAACAGGCTTATTTTGCGTGGTATGTGAGGCAAATTGCTTTTCGCAAGCCATTTTAAGGCCACCATGAAAGTCCGACAGGAAGGCGATGGCAGGGCGGTTAGATGGATGGTAAGCTGGTCCCATGACCCAAGAAACCGGCATTCGGTTCACTCTAAAGATTATATTATTGTTAAAGCCTCTCACCCTTACCGTAACCAGCACAGGGGTCTGTGCCTAAACCCAAATAAGTGATTGTATTTTGACCGGTTAACCATACAGCTTTGCACACTTGTAAAATTTATATTTAAGCTGGCTCATTATTACGGCTTCTTTATTTAACTGTAATGTAGCAAGGCGTCAATAATCTAAATATTTTTTCTCAGCCAGAACTCAAACCATTTTCTGATGCATCCAAAATATTTTTAAGTAATTAAAATCATAAACGCTTGTTAACTAATGGCTTAAACTAACAACTATAGGCCTACTAGTTGACTACGGGGGCAGCCCTATTCATATAAATAAAACATAATTTAACATATTTAATTGAATACTCTCCTTGTATCTGGTTATAACTACACTATATTGTGTAGTAAACATTTATCAAATGTTTATATAATGCTTATGATTGCTAAATTAAGTAATGTGTTACCTCCATTTTTCATAGGTCTAGCAGCTGACTAAAATCAAAGTCAATTGATCAATTAATATGACACAAATCTCTCAGTTGATGGAAGTGATGGGATTGCTTTTCTCCTAGTATTTAGGCTACAGTTGTGCCATCGTTGTTCACAATATAATATGAATGTAACCTTTTAATTGTATAATTAAGCGCATTGTTACCACTTGCCAGTGGCGCTATAGCAGGCATGTGATTGGCAAAGGACAAAAAAGCAGAAATAAAATACAAAACGCACCTAGCTCGGTCCTGATCCTGATCCTGTGTGGACACACACACACAAACACATAATGACATTTTATACCTCTTCCAGAAATCTACCATAGGGCCACAAGTTTGCACACCAGCGCTGATCCAGAACAGAAAAGAAAGAAAGATATACAGAAACAAGGTGCCTGTCAAAACCCGCTCATACTTTTCTCCTTATAGCAGCACACCTTTGTTGTTAGCTGGCAGCAACTGGCTGCTTGTTCTGTGAACAAACATAGCAAATAAACACAAACATGCTTTCTTACTTCAACTTGTAAAAACAAAGCTCACATACAGTATTTCTGTGAGTTAACTAGCTTCTATGTGTTAAGCAGGCTGTCCACCATTTTTTATAATGTATCATTTTACATTCAAGTAGCATTAACGCTAGTTGGCAGCTAATTATTTTTCATCCTATGTGGTGGCACAGATTATTTACTGACATTTGCTGTACTTGCGAATTAACATTTCTGCAGAACGGATAATCACGCAAATCAAACAAACTGAATGTAAACATAAAGAAATATCATTCCCTGTGACACAGCTGGCAGCCAACAGCTGCTTGCACTGTAATGTAAAAGCAGGACAAGCACAGTACAAGTTAGCACAGCAAATAAACACAAACGTGCAGGCACCATCTTGTAAAATACATTATTCTGCTGCAAACCACACTTACTGTCGGTTCTCACTTTATATAGTGACAGAATGATTATGTTATTTCTCCAAGCGAGTCCCCTGTTGAGTCCTCCAGCTGCTTTCCTGGCAGCTTGGACTCAATACAAACAGACATCCTCATTGGAACTTGGAAATCTTCATGCACAGCAACCTATAGCTGTCCTCAAATCCTCACCGTTTTAACAGCAAAATTTAAAAAATGTTTTGATAGATAGATAGATAGATAGATAGATAGATAGATAGATAGATAGATAGATAGATAGATAGATAGATAGATAGATA
>JAPMOB010039214.1:0-10683 GCA_029875015.1 Lepomis gibbosus | reverse complement strand
GTCAGTCTTTAACAGACACATAAAGATACCATAATATCATATAAACACAAAAATGAAGAGATTGTTGGACCAGCCCATATCCAGTAGAGTTTACATGGCGTAGGGAGACAACCTGCCAAGGAAGAGAAGAGAAGAGTCTCACTCAAATGTAGTGACACAATTTTTGGACTCATGAGATACAAAATGAAATTTGAAGCCAACCTTTGTAAAAACCTGCCTGAATTCAACATCCATAAATTAGTTTTCCAGAAGAAGAGAGAAACTTGATTTTAAAGGGACGCTGGACAGTCAGACCTGATCATAGTACACTAGAGGATAATTAGACCCAGTCCAAATGTGACTGACCCGAACAGACCCAGAAAAAAAGACACCAACTGGCAGCCAATAATAGAAGCGATACACAATGTTTTTCCTGCACTTCCAAGGTTAACACACTCCGTTTTTCTCCAGAGATTATGGTGCACCACGTCATCAGATCTAACAGCTGGTCTGCTTCAAATCCCTTAAGGTATAAACACAAATTGATACACAGACGAGAGATCCACAACAGTCCAATGATGTCATGAATAATATTTGAACAGGACCCAGGTCTCAAGTCGAGTATCAGACACATGCACTGAAAACCTGTTCAAATTGTGACTTAGTGATTAATAATCTTAATATTTTATGGCATTACTGAGCTTCCATACATAATATTTTGTTTGGATACCCAACTCTACAGGGCACAGTGATGGTAATGATGGAAATGAGGGCCACTGCCTCAGACATGACGAGCCCTGACTCTTACAAAATACGGCTTTGACAGATGCTGAGTCGACTTATGAAACTACCAACCAGAGCGAAACGTGACGTCTGGTGTTCAGCAGATGTGATGCTGTCATGTGCGCTCAGTCCTACTTCCCTCTTGGTAAACACTCCCTTTAATTCAAGTACTCAACCAAACACCCACAAACAAACACACTCAAATCCACATTGCATTACTGGAAATCTTTCTTCGTGTTCCTAAAAATATTCTATACATAGTATAAAAGTTGTGAAACATTATATACTACATAGAACTTGGTAAGTCACCTTATTTGCCGTGAGCCATTTTGGGTATAAAAATAAACAGATGAGCCCAACCATTTGATTTAATGTAAGTTAAGGTTACTCATTCTATTATTACTCTTTGTTATTTACACTGTTAAATATTGTACTTGGTAACACATATTTATGGTTCAAGGAGACAGATTCCTTTGAAACAGTTAAAAAAGTAACATCTGCTACTAAAGTTAATCCAAAATCTTACATTTTATATCCCAGGCTTTATTAGACAAAAAATCTAGATTTAAATGTCTAATTGAAATGTTGATTTATTAGAACAATGTGTGCATAATGAGCATTGTGTTGCAGCACCAGAATGATTAAACCTACAGTATCTCACAAAATTGAGTCTACTCGTCACATTTTTGTAAACATTTGATTATATCTTTTCATGTCGGCTGTCTCGCGCTGCTGGTAGGGTTAGCTTGCATGGTGCAGCTTTCAATACGCAGCAGCAGGAGTTGGCTGGGCTTGATGTGCCGAGACAGCTTGTACACGACCCAAAGCTTGTCTGGCGTCACATGGTATGCAGCTGTAATCCATTACCTGGAAGACAATAGGGGAGGGAAGAGGACTAACAAGCCAACTCTAAATCATTCCCTCAAAGGAGGGGTTGGGCGTGGGACCAGCTACTCCACCCTGTAAAAAGCCTTTAGGTACTGGAACATCGACAAAAATCAGAAAATCCTTTAGACTTGGGAAGGAAACCTCTGCAGCGAACCAAGCTAAAGAAAATATGACGACGTGCATGGAAAACCGCAAGGAGACTGTACGTTTGAAGCGACTCCTGCCCTCAAAGCGACCTACCACCTTAGCGACATGGAATGTGAGGACCATGTATACAGGTGGAAAAGCAGCAGGGATAGCAGATGGGATGAGGAGGTACGGGATATCCATCCTTGGTCTGGGTGAAACCAGGCGGCTCCAGTCGGGGCAGGTCAAGCTGGCGAGTGGAGAGACCATACTCTACTCAGGACATCCCGATGGCTCTGCACCGTACACAGAGGGAGTAGCGTTCATGCTGTCCAAGGAAGCACAAAGGGCCCTTCTCAGCTGGGAACCCATCAACTCACGGATTATCACAGCCAAATTCTGAACTACCCAAAAGAAAATAAACCTCCAAGTGGTACAATGCTATGCCCCCACCAACGACACAAATGATGAAAGGAACAATTTTACAATCAACTCTACAATATTCTACAGGCCAGGAAAAGGAAGGACGTCATGATCTTGATGGGAGACATGAATGCAAAGATAGGGGGCAATAACAACGCGGCTCTGGGACAGTAATGGGAAGAGAAGGACTAGGGATCGTGAATGAGAATGGAGAGAGGTTCACAGCAGCTTGTGCAGGCAACAACTTGGCCATTGGTGTGTTAGTATTTGAACACAAGAACATCCATAAAGCCACCTGGGTGTCTGCTGACCATACCACAGAAAATCAGATAGATCACATCTGGGTAAGTCTCTGCTGGATGTCAGAAGAGGAGCTGACGAAGGATCTGACCACCACCTACTCACAGCAAAGATCCAGCTAAAGTTAAAATGCATGAAGCATAGGGAAGATAGGATCAAATTCAACATACAGCAATTTCAGGATATAGGTACATCCGAACTTTACAAAGTGGCACTCCGAAATCGGTATCAAGCCCTAGAAACAGAAACCTCAAGTAAAGTGGAAGAGATATGGAAAGGTCTGAAAACCTTGTGGAAAGATACATGCAAAGAAGTAGTCGGGAAGAGGAAGACAGACAGCAAGCCCTGGCTATCCAGAGATACAGATAGCAAAGTGAGTGAGAGGAGGAAGAAAAAAGAGGCAGTAAACAGAAGTAAAAGCAGAGCGACCAAGGCGTGCAGCACAGAAAGAATATGCAACAGCAAATAAAGAAGTGCAAAGAAGTGTAAGGAGAGAGGAGAGGAAATTTAGTGAGGATCTAGCACAACAGGCAGAAGAAGCAGCAGGAAAGAACAACCTGAAAGACCTATAACTAATTACAAGAAAGCTCACAGGCAAATTCAGACACGCACAGGCACAGATTAAAAACTGACAGGATGTACTTCTCATAACCAAGGAAGATCAGGTGACGAGATGGGCTGAACACTTCAGAGACCTGCTCAACAGGCAGCCTCCTCAACTGACAGCAGATATTACAATAGCCCCAAACCCACTGGAGATTAACTGCAAACCCCCCCCCCTCAAAGATGGAAATTTGAAAAGCCATTAAGGCCTTGAAAGGAGAGAAAGCAGAGGGACCAGACTGGATTCCAGCAGGAGCTCTTAAAGCTGACACTGAAACCTCCACCAACGTGCTCTACCATCTCATGAAAACCATCTGGGAGGAAGAAAATGTCCCAGCTGACTGGAGAGATGGCCAAATCGTGAAAATCCCCAAGAAAGGAGACCTCCAGCAGTGCCAAAACTACAGAGGAATAATGCTCCTCTCAACACCGTGGGAAGGCGCTCAATCATATCCTGCTGAAGAGGCTCCAGAAGGGGGCCTATGAGAAACTGAGGGAAAACCAGGCTGGCTTCAGGAACAACAGATCCTGTGGAGACCAAATTGCCACCCTTAGGATTATTATTGAACAATCCATCGCATGGAATTCGACTGTTTATGTGAATTTAATAGATTTTGAAAAATCCTTTGACAGTGTGGATAGGCAAAGTATGTGGAAACTCATGGCTCATTATGGGATCCCAGCAAAGATCATTAACATCATAAGGAGCACCTACCAAGGGACGAGATGTCAAGTCCTCCATGAAGGATGTATATCGGAGACATTTGAAGTCCTGACTGGTGTGCTGCAAGGGTGCCTGCTTTCACCCTTTCTTTTCCTCCTTCGCATAGACTGGGTGATGAAAGAAACAACCAACAATAGACGAACCGGCATACAGCGGAGCCTGACCGAGCAGCTGGAAGATCTCGATTTAACTGATGATCTGGCATTACTGGCTCACACATACCAACAGATGCAGGAAAAATCTGGAAAACTGGACGAAACAGCTGCTCTGCTCGGTCTCAAAATAAACTCATCAAAAACTAAAGTATGGCGTATCAACAGCAAGATCAGCACACCCATAACAATGGATCAAAATGCACTAGAGGATGTAAACAGCTTCACATACCTTGGTAGCATCATCTCAAGGGAAGGTGGCACGGAGGACGATGTCCAAGCCAGGATCGGAAAAGCAAGGACATCATTCAACATGCTAAACATTATTTGGAAGGCAAAAAAAACTGTCACTCAAGACAAAACTGCAAATCTTCAACTCAAACGTGAAAACCACTCTACTTTATGGCTCTGAAACCTGGAGAATTACCACCACCATACTTAATAAGCTGCAGACCTTCACCAAGGTGCCTCAGATGCCTTTACTGTCCCCTCAAAATAACACATCACACAGCCATTAATGTCTAAACCACGGGCATCAAAAGTGAATTGCCAGTGGTTTAGTTCATTGAGGGAACCATGAATGCCAACATGTAAAATTTGGAGACTGGGCTGCAGGGCAGTACTCCAACATGATAACGACCCCAAACACACCTCCAAGACGACCACTGCCTTGATGAAGAAGCTGAGGGTAAAGGTGATGGACTTGTCAAGCATGTCTCCAGACCTAAACCCTATTGAGCATCTGTGGAGCATCTTCAAACGGAAGGTGGAGGAGCCCAAGGTCTCTAACATCCACCAGCTCGTCATGGAGGAGTGGAAGAGGACTCTAGTGGCAACATGTGAAGCTCTGGTGAACTCCATTCACAAGAGGGTTAAAGGCAGTGCTGGATCATTGGTAGCCACACAAAACATTGACACTTTGGGCCCAATTTGGAAATTTTCACTTTGGGGTGTACTCCCTTTTGTTTCCAGCGGTTTAGACATGAGGGGACAGCAAATTTACACTGTTACACAAGTTGTACACTCACTCCTTTACATTGTCACAATGTGTCATTTCTTAACTGTTGTCACATGAAAAGATATAATCAAATATTTACAAAAATGTGATGGGTGTACTCTGTTTTGTGAGATACTGTATCTATAAAAACATACACCAAAAAAGACGAAAACAATACAATAAAGCCAGAGGAGGAAAGAAAGTTTAATTTTAAGTATTGTACTTAAGTAAAGTCTTATGATGTTTGCACTTTATTTGTTCCTTATTTGTTTTACTAATATTTCTGTACTGCAGTTTATTATTTTATTCTTCCAAAATGCCATCAAATAAATTGTATTGTTGTTTGTTGTTGTTTTGTTGTTGTTGTTGGTGAACGCCCAGATTTTGTTCCAGAGCCCCCCATCTAATAAGATTTCTGCTTTTAAATGTTTTATTACAGAAAGCGTATGAAACCATCACCACACATTCTGTCATTGTGGTGTTTATGGACGGAATTATAGTGAAAACTTTTGAGAACCAGTGACCTAGCCTATCTGATTCAGTGAATGGAAGCAATAGTTTTATTATGAGTGAAACAATATTAGTTATTACCTTAGTTATCAAAAGGAGATCACACAGAATACCCTACGTGTGTGATTTAGTTAAAGAGAGACTTCAGAGATAATTAGTTTGGGGGAACTGTTTATCCCACTTTATCAGAAGTCAGAAACTAATAAAGGTCGAGCCATCACACAGATTTGTATTAGTGCGCTCCCTACCGGCCGCGCTGTGTCATTGCACCCTTCACACACACTTGTAGTGTAGTGATCACCAGCGGCCTGCAGAGGGCGGTGTAACACAGCTCTGCACTAAGGTGTGGCGCTGATTGGGAAAAGAGCCACTTCAACAGTTAGTAACGGTAAGTGAGCCTTTAATTCAGTTTTATACTCTTAGGAGACATATGTATATATATTTATTTATCAAAAAGTGTGAAGTTTATTAATTTGCATCTTATTTTAGCGACCGCCAGTTAAACAGGCTTTGTACAGTTTAAATTAGCCTGGCGCTGCTAATTAACTATGGTAATTAAACTATTAAATGCTGAAGGAGCTCGTTAAAAAGAGTGAAAGCTTTGTTGTTCCTGGTCTGCGGTGGCTCCACTTGGTTGTTAAGCGTTGTGTAACATTTCCAAATGATGACATTAGCCTGGAATACAATCAGCAAGCATTTCCCTTACAGTTACCCTGCAAAAGCTATTTCAGTATGATGAGTTAACTAGCAGTCACTTAAAGAGAGAAAGTTCTTCTCCTTGAAGTTATGTGGAAAACTGACGAAAACTTCTTTTTACCGTTTCCAAAGTAAAACAGGGACATCACTAACTGAATATATATATATATAACAAAATGTAGGACATTAGTAGGCCTATTAAAGTATCCTTAAAGTGTAGGTGTGATACCAGGTAACAAACTCAAACAACATTACTCTAATTTTCACTTACACTGATGTAGAAAGGACAGAACTTCATCAGGGCAAATGTTTAGTGAAAGGAGAACTCAAAACATAAAAACATGTAGGTTAGTGAGTTCACCTGTGCATATTCTCGCAAGTGCTCTTGGGAAATGTAGTCCACAAACGTCCTCTCCCATGATCCATATACATAGAATACTCCACAGATATGACACAAAAAATAAGGATCCCAAAACCCAAATATATTCAATTTAAAATATAGATAAGAAGCAAATCCTCACATCTGAGAAGCTGAAACAGACAGTGTGTGTTGTTGCATTTGATACAAGTCCTACATTTTCTGTTCACAGTAGCAACCCCCAACCCTGCTTCAGTTATATGTTATATATCTCTGTATTTAAAAACACTAACCTAAACCTTTAATATTAATATTATTATTTGTGTTTTCTCTTCTGTTGTTGATCACTGACTTGCAAAGTGTTGAATTTGTTGATCGACTTATTGATGAACTGACTTTTTGTTTCCACACCAAAAAGGAAACTGAAATATTGTTGTTGAACTTGTCAAACAGACGCATCATTAAAACTCAACATAATACTCATTTACTTTAAATCCACTGGTTGCAGAGAGCCTAATGTGTTATTCTGGTTCAAAGTCTCAGAGAAAAGTATTTTACCTGACTTCAGATCAAACGGAGCAGCTAAGGAATGTTTTGGAAAGGTTGTCGTCCCGCTGAGATATGTGCTTCAGCCTTTAGGCCAGAAATGCTGCGAAGTCAGTGGAATGCGTTGTCACCTGTAACTACTGTACAGACCGCTGTGTACACACTACAGACAGGCGAGAGAACAGGTGTGTGAGTACGCGAGAAAGAAAGAGGGGAAATAAATGGTATTTATTTGACTTTGTACTATCCTTGACCTTGACCTTTGAGTATTTTGTGTTTTTACAGAGGAAGGAAAAAGAGAAGAAGCGCGTGTCAGAAGGCAGAAGTAAGTGTCAGGCAGAAGTAACAGCTCAGGTTCAGTATCAGACCTCCTTGTGTTAAATCCCCTGTTATCGCTTTGTTGTTGTTTGTTTGTTCTACACATGTTTTACTGTTATTAAGTGGTATTTTCCAGCTAAATGCGCCAACGTGAGCTTCAGTACTAAACTAAAACAGTGATTTGTTCACCAGCTGTTTTCGGGCTGCTATCAGAGCAGATATAAATATGAATACAGATGTAATGGCTTTATAACTTATGTAAACTTTGTGATTCCTCCCGGATAAAAATACAGTTTATTATTACAAACAAGTCGACTCTCATCCAGCCCAGAGTTGTTCAACATGTTTTAATCGTGATGGATTATGAAGTGGATCAAGTATTTTATCTTGATAATATTTTTGTCTAAGTTTGTGTGTGTGTGGGTGTATGTGTGTGACCAAGCATCCCCAGAGCGCTAACCACAGGAACAAAACTATTCTCAGATTCAGTGACTTGTGCTGTTATGTCCTATTTCTTTTTCTTTGTTCTGAGCGTCTTTGCGTGGACTCTTGGAAATGTAGCATGTGGAACTTTGCACACACCGGTTATCCTGTGTTTATGTGCTTCCCCACAGATCCTTAAAAAGTCTTCATTTTAGTTTTTGTCCCGGTCTGAAAGAAAAGAGCCTTAAATTGCCTGGAATTTAGGAAAGGCAGACATTAAATTTGATCTACAGCAGACTGTCTGCTTATTTGTTCTGTCTGTTAGTATTTTGTTTATTTTTATATCTTACAACAATGACAATTTCCACTGCTTTATTTGGATTTTAAATGGGTTAGACTCTCCTAAATAGGTGGCTGCAGGCCTTGTTTTGCCTAACTGCACATTTTATCCCTCAGGAAGAAAGAGTTTCTGTTTTATGACTGGAGAGTTGAAGGAAAGGACGGAAGAAGAAGAGCAAATTGTATTTATCATCTGTACGTGTTATTAAAAACGTCATAATTAAACCTGCTCTGAGATTTCTTCTCAGAAGCTTTGTACAGTGCACGGAGGCCATACTCCCTCACATATTCTGCTTAAATATTTAGTCAGACCACCACACAACCCCCCATCAGCACATTCATAAGCCTCCTCTCAGCCCACCACCCCCGTCTCTCTTGGGACTCCTGCGAAAGTCTGGTGAAGGGTCTCCAGTGCCAAAAAGCAGGAAGTCACAGCTGTGCTCATCCCCCTTTCAGCTTGTGTGAGAGAGAGTGTGTGTGTGTTGGTGTCTCTTTCTACATCTGTGTGCAGATCTGGGTCAGTGTGTGTGTGTGTGTGTGTTTCTATATGTCTGTGCCTCAGTCAGTTTATCTGGCCAGTATGACGCTACTTTCTATTCCCACCTCTTCGTTGCAGAAGTTTCCAGTGCCGTTAAATGAAAGCCTGGCTTATACAGCCTAATAAACACTCTGTGTGCCTGAGCCGTGTGTCATTGTGGCTAATAGTGCAAGACTCTCTGCTCTGCTCTGCTGGAAACACACACACACACACACCCTCTGTCAACTTTCTGTCACCTCGTCTTGCTTCTTTATTTCATCACTTTCTCATTCGTCTTGCTCTTTTCTTATCTGTTTGGTTTGTTTCTCTCTTTCTATTTCGCCAACAGTATGTAGACACCACTGCTCACAAACCTTTGTGCTCTTTGGGTCTGGGGCTGTATTTCGTGGTTTGGGCCAGACGTCTTAGTTGTGATTAGAGCTTTAACAAGATAATCGTTCAGTCAATTGTCAGAAAATCATTTGATTCATCAATTCATTTTTGTTTTAAAAGATATTTTTTAGCCTTTATTTTGAAAGGACAGGGGACGACAGGTCGAACCTGGGTCGCTGCACATGGGGCGCACTAACCGCAACCCGCATTTAATCCATTTTTTAAGCAAAAATGTCAAATATTTATTGGTTCCAGCTACTGATTTGGGAGGATTTGCTGCTTTTCTCTGTCTTATGTGATTGTACGTTGAATTTCTTTGAGGTTTGGACTGTTTGGTGGACAAAACAAGACATTTAGGAGACATCATATCTGGGCCCTGAGACATTTTTCATAGACCCAAACGCTTGATCGAGAAAATAATTGGCAGACTAATCAATAATGAAAGGAATCCTTAGTTGCAGCCCCAGTTAAAGGGATCTAGTGACATTTTTATGCTACAGCAGACGGACCTTTTAGACCAGTATTCTTCAAACTGTGTGGCAGCTTTCCTTTTTCAGCATGACATGGCCCCCGAGCGCAAAGCAATGTCTATAAAGAAAGGACTGTGAGTTTAGTGTGTAAGAATACGACTGGCCTGCACAGAACGCTAACCTGAGCCCCAGACCACACCTTTCGGATGAACGCTGACCGCGAGTCTTACCTCGGCGCCAGACCTCACTGATGCTCTTGTGGCTGAATGCGAGCAGATCCCTTCAGATCCCAGGTTCCCAGATCTTGTAAAAAGCCTTTCCTGACGATGGAGGCTGTTGTAGCAGCAGATTAATGCTCATGCTTTCTCCCATCACATACTGTTTGGCTGTCCTCACACTTTTGGCCACAAACTATATTTCTCAACTTCTTTCTCTCATTTTCTACTTTACTATCTTCAGTTCCTTGTTCTGTTCTGTCTCCATATGCCCTGACTCTTCCTTCTTCAGCCTCTGCAGCTCCTTGTGAAGCCAGCTCTTTGCTGTAAATCTCAGGCCTTTATTTTAATAGGCGCAGTGTGCCTCTGTAGCACTGACTGCGTTTGTTTTGGTTACAGATAAAATCACTGAAGGAAAACACGACAGCAGAGGGAGAGAGAGGGAGAAAGAGGGAGAGGCTGTAAGAGACCGAAGAGATGTAGAAAAACCGTGCAGTGAGAGAGTGTGTGCGTGAATCCCTGTGGTGCAGGAGGAAATAGACAAATCCAAAGAGTGAGAAAAGCAGGTCTTTCCTCCTTCTTCTTTTTGATTTCTTGAACAAGATACACAGGGAGAAAGAGAGAGGAGGAAGGAGAGGAAATGATAGCTACTTAAAGAGTGATGATTTGACAAAGCACGTACCCAGAGCTGACTTAACTGCTTCGTAACTCTGAATCACAGATTGAGATTTCAGTCCTTCCTCTTGCCAAACTCTGCGTCTGTCTGATATTACTTCTTAAATCTTGTCTGATATTTTTCTCCTCTCCTGCCTTCATCCCACCTTTCATTCTCACTTTGTTTGATCTAATGCTGATATGAATGGAGTTGATCTCAGCGCCTGTTGCTGATGGGTTGTTTTTTTTTTGGAGGGGGGGGGTTGAGA
>JAPMOB010039149.1:0-10664 GCA_029875015.1 Lepomis gibbosus | reverse complement strand
GTGTGTGTGTGTGTGTGTGTGTTTGTGTGCGCGTGGGCACGTGTTTATGTAATTTACTCTGAGATTTAATCATGGTTCTGTAAAGAGCTGAGTAACATTGTTTTTCAATCAGTTAGTGATGATGATGAATATTGGTGTTTGTATGTATCATTGCAGCCATCATTAGATAACACAGAGCAAGTCTGCTCTGTTAAAATCCACACAATGCGGCTCTCTTTGTTCATTTATCGTGAAACATTCAGCTATTGTTAATTGTGTCACATTAAACGGAAACTCAGTGTTGAGGTGAAAGTACTGCTGACAACAGCCATTCTGTACATTCAATCAGCAAACACAAGAAAGGGGCTTTGAGGTAGAAATTCTATAAATCAATGGTATTTTCCAAGCCAGTGTCTTTTTGGAAACATGTTGTGTACTCAGCTGCCAGATTATGTACTCTGTGCTCATGTGTAACTGGGACACTGAAGCTTTCTGAGCTTCATCAACCACCTTCATATTTACTGTACGTACCACACACACATCAAGCTTTTCACAAGGCAATAATACAACAGATATGGTAAACTGTATCAACTGATGAACCATTTTCCACTGCTTGCCAAAACAGGATTTACTATGTATTTTATTAGTCAGAGATAAGCTTTATTTATTCTTGCTAGCTTGGTCATGAATGTAACTTCCCCTCAAATATTAAATAGACATGATGAGAAAACAGAGAGAAGAATCAAGCGTCAAAAGCTCAAAATACTAGGACACTGTGTGTGCCACTATAGTACTGAGCTCTCAATCCTGCAGGTGTTTATTCACAATCATCCATCTATTATACTGGTATCGTTAAAGAAGTTGAACTGGTGGTTTTTATCCACTGTCCTCACAAGAGTGTTGAGGCTCAGGCTCTGTCAGCTGTTGCCTTCAGATGTGTTCATGTTTAATGTGTTGACGAGAGGAGTCCATATGTCCAAATGAAGTTGTTGTATGCATGGCTTTGCTAGCAGGCATTTTCTGATAGTTGACATTTGAGACGTTTGCTGCCAGAATGGTTAAAGCTCTGTGAAAGTTTTTAGAACGAATGTTAAAACAAAAAACAAAACAACAAAAAAAGAATGAAATCATTTATGAAAGGAGAAGGAAGAGTCAGTTGCATAGCAACAGTTGTTTCCACCAGTTTAACCGTGTTAATAAGCTTGATAGACTGAATGGACATTTTGTTAACACTTTGTTATTCAGTTGGATGTTGCCTTTTTTCAGTGGTGGAAAGTTACTCAGGTACTGCACTGATTTTATGCTACTGCATTTCAGTCTCAAATATTATAACTGTTAGTCCACTATTTACTATTTTTTGTGCAGCTGCACCTCAACCTGCTACAACATAAAAATGCTGCTTTAAATGTTAAAGCACCGGTTATAATCATCCAATACAGTTTTTCATAATTGCTAAAACACTAAACCCCATTCACTGAACCCAATGGTCAATGGCCTAAACCCATTTGTTGAATCAGTCACACTTTAGGTAAAACCTAAAAGTTCAGGTAGTTAAGACACTGTTTGATGACTCTTTATTTATTGTCTTTTTTCATCTATCTCTGTTGTAGACATGATGGCAAATGTAGAACTTTTGTTTCTGTTGGAAACCAATAAGAATTTGTTACAAAAAAAGACACTGTTTGCATATGTCATCCATTCTTTTTGCAAAACTTTAAACACATTTCTCACTCATTGAAACACATTTTCCACTGTGATGTACTTGCAAAATAGTAACTACAAGTGGCAAGAGTTAAACTCAACCGCAACACCGCATCAGTGTGGAGAGGCCTGCGGACACTCACTAACTACAGGAGACCATCCCCCAATACTGTTGGTGCTCAACAACTGGCAGACGAGCTGAATGGCTTTTATTGTAGGTTTGAAAAGCCCACAGTCACACCTTTCACACCTCTGCCCCACTACACAACCATCTTCAAACAATCACCTTCCCCCTCTGACACACTTTGATTCCTCAGCTGTACTCATGGTCTGTGAAGAGGACATGAGCCACCTCTTCCAAAGGCAGAACATCAGGAAGGCTCCTGGCCCATACGGCGTGTCCCCTTCCTGCCTGAAAATCTTTGCAGACCATCTGGCCCCATCTTCACACAGATCTTCAAGAGATCACTGGAGCTGTGTGAAGTTCCCTCCTGCTTCAAACACTCCACAGTCATCCTGGTCCACAAAAAACCCTCCATCTCTGGATTAAATGACTACAGACCTGTCGCCCTGACATCTGTAGTCATGAAATCCTTTGAAAGACAGGTGTTGGTCCACCTTAAGGACATTACAGGCCACTTGCTGGACCCCCTGCAGCTTGCCTACAGGGCCAACAGGTCAGTAGATGATGCAGTCAGTTTGAGACTGCAGGACATCCTGCAACGCCTCGACTCTCAAGGTACATATGCAAGGATCCTGTTCGTGGACTTCAGCTCAGTGTTTAACACCATCATCCCGAACATCCTCAGGACCAACCTCAACCAGCTCACTGTGCCAGCCTCCACCTGTCAATGGATCACAAACTTCCTGAATGACAGGAGTCAGCAGGTGAGGCAACAGGATGAGACAGAGCGAAAGACTACCACAGCCAGACAGAGCATTGACATGCTACAATGACCAGACAAGGAATGAACAGAAACACCAAACATTTATACACAGGGGTTAACGAGCAGGGCGGGAGCAACACAGGTGACTGGGCTCAGGGTTAACGAGACACAGAGAGACAGCAGGGAAGACGGAGACACCAATAAACAAACAACTAACAGGGAAAACAGACTGAAACTAAGATTGGCCCTGTGTGTTCGTTGGAATTTGGAATTTCTCTGTTTGATCACCTGCTTTGTTTGTTCTTGTATGATTTTGGATTCCCTGGATTCAGCCACTCTTTGTGAGTGTGCTCGCCTTTACTTTGTTGAATAAACCCTTTGAACTGTACCTCCTCCGCTATGCGTTCTGCATTTGGGATCACCAACCTTCTCCACACCACAAACCATAACACATCAGCCTCATCGGGATGCTTTTGAGTCAGTCTATAGATGGGAGGTTGATCAACTGGCTCTCTGGTGCGGTCAGAACAACATAGAGCTTAACACACTCAAAACTGTGGAGATGATAGTGGACGTCAGGAGAAGCCCCCCTACTCTGCCCCCATCACCATACTCAATAGTCCTTTGTCTGCTGTGGAATCCTTCAGGTTTCTGGGAGCCTCTATATCCCAGGCCCTGAAGTGGGAGCCCAACACTGTCACCATCATCATCAAGTAGGCTCAGCAGAGTATGTACTTCCTGCTCCAGCTCAGGAAGCTCAACTTGCCTAAGGATCTGCTGATCCACTTCTACACAGCCATCATCAGTCATTCAGTCTGTCCTCTGCACGTCCATCACTGTCTGTTTTGGCCTGGCAATAAAGCTGATTCTGATTCTTATTCTGAAACTTTCTGATGAAGGCGTTTGCACAATAAGAGCAGACAGCATATCTGTTATGTGCTGTCATTGCACTTCTGGTGTCATGAATGGATATAATGGATATCATGACAGGATTTTAAGAAACTTTATAAAATCTTTAAAAATCTGTGAATCAGTAGCCTCCCAGCTCAAATTGCCCAAATGGTGTCATTTGAGTATCACAGACTTAACAACACTTTCACAGGCTGAGTAGTACTCATGATGAGTAAACTACTTTCATGTGTACAATTGGTGGAGTCCACCTTTAAGACCGATTTGAGCCTGTATGAAAGTTGATGCATTGACTTGATGATTCTGGAAACCTTGAAACATTTTGCCTGTGCCTTCCTAAAGGCCTTTACCCTGTCAGACAGAGGCATGCTGGTCAAACAAGGCCACCTGGTGGTCAGAGGAGTCATATTCTTTTGTCATTTCTTCAAACATTAAACCTCCAGGTTCTTTCTCTTTTATGTCATGAACAACAATTCTATGAAGTGCTTGCTGTAGCTTAGAGATGAGGTTTAACAGGTGTCGGAGAACACAAATAAGTAGAAGCTACAGCCCAGTGTTGGTATGTTATTGAGCAATGATTTCCACACATTGTCTTTTGAAAGTCTATTGAAAAGATCCTGTGAACAAATTGTAAAGAGCTCAGTTTGCTGGAAATTTATAAACGTGTTCAAATGTCAAATTCAAGTGCCAATTTAAATGACATGGTTGCAAGAGTTCAAATGAAAAGATTTTATTGAAAAAATGTTATCCAACATGACTTCTCTCTGACTCCTATTAGCAATTTTGCACTTGCCAAGGAGGAAGTACTTATATTTGTATCATTGTTATTGGACAATTAGTTTAAATAATTTGTTTAAGTATCCTGAATAGAAAACATCTGCGTGGGTGTGTAGGATATTTATGAAGAATGTACATAACATTTAACTTATGAACCTATGACTTTGGTCTCTTTCACCTTAATGATAAAGGCAACAATTAGTAATTTAATCTGACAACATTATCAAAACTCAAAATGTGTGGGCTGAAATATTTTTTAAAGATTCCTAAATTTGTACCGATTTTGTGTTCTTCTTTGAACACTCATGATCCGAGGCAATTAACACTGACACCAGACTTACCCTTCAACCTCCTTCCCCTCAGCAGAGTCTGAAGCCATATATAGAGAGAAGTGTGAAGAGGCTTCTCGCATGGCTGAAAAGTGTGAGCACAATAAAGAATTTGAATGCTGAATGTGTGTGTGCGTGTGTGTGTGACATGTATGGACTACATTAGCAGCTGATACAACAGCACATTGGAGCCCTTGTCAACTTGATTACTCACTACACATTTAACAAAAAAACATAAAATCAGCGACAGAAGGTGAAAGATGAGTAAGAGATGAACCACTTTTATGAAAAGGGGGAACTGCATGGTTGGAAAATAGTGTTCCTCAAATTGGTTTTACTAAAAATCAGCAGGCTTTCTGAACAGCTGAATCCACTTAACAGAGAGGTACGCCATCCAGTCGGCCTCTAACAAAATATACAGGCAGGAATGATGATAATTTCATGAAACAGGCTTTCATACAATGTTTTGAAAAGACGAGACAATAATCTTCAAGGTTGCATGAGCGTGAGCTTGAGTTTGAATGTTGTTTCGGATGACTTCCCTATTCAAATGTACACACAAAGCACACAGGTCAATACACAAACACATGAGCCAAATACACAAGCTGTCACACAGATCATTGCGCACAAAAACAGACTACACACCATTATAAGTTGAATGGCTGTTCATATAAGGCACTGAGGGTATCAGCAGTATACGTTTGTGGCACAGGAGCCTAACAACGTCACAGACAAGAAATGCTGCTTTATCATCATCATCTGCACATCTGCAGCTGAATCATTCCCCATGTGAGGAGATAAAAGTTTATGAAATTTTTTACAAACTTGTTTTAAAAATAAACTTTTGCACTTAAAAACAACCTTCACATTTCTCAAAGAATAGCATAGAGTGTTAGATTAATGGAATAGTCTTTTCTAGGCAGCTTTGTGTCAAAATCAGCATGTTTTTTAAAATCTTTGTCAACAGGTTTCTGTTGTGTACAAAGAAAACTTAACTACAAGGAGAAAACATTCTTTCTTCATTTTCTGATGGACCTCTGATGTTAAACCTCACACAGATTTGGTTCATTTGTCTAGGTTTTTTGATATCCATCTCTGAGATTTTTTTCTGCCACCACTCCAATGCTGAGGAGGTGAACAGAATTGCATTGAAATTGAATTCAATTGCATTGAAAATCTGACATTTAAAAAGTTAACAGCAACATCACTTTCTAAAAAACTTTACTAATTACGCTGGAAAGCCATCGTACACTGTGGTAGCAGAAACCTCAGCGACAAACATCTGAAAGCCTGAACAAACGAAACCAAGAGTTTCTGCTTGGCTAGAAAATCTGATTGGCTTTTTTACAAGAATGCATCTGACCTTGTCATATCTGCAACATTGTGGCTGCCTCAGCTTCCTGTGACATGAAGATTCAAGACTAAAGAAAATTATGTGATCTCTTTTAAAACGTGTTCTTAAAGCCCACTTTTTCATTAAGCCATGCTTAATGCTTCTATTCCCATTTCTATTCAATAGTTTTATAAATATCTAATCTTGTTATTTCTAAAGTTTATTAAGTTTGTGGTTAACATGCTTTCAGAATTAACAGTATGTTGTTATTTTTGTTTGTCCTAAAAACTTGAGTTTATAGGACAAAGGACAATTGCACTGAGCCAGGCTAGCTGTTTCCCCCTCTCTTCATGCTATGCTAAGCTACACATCTCCTGGCTGTAGCTTCACATTTACTACATTATACTACACTCTTTAACATAGGTTAGAAGTGAAAGATACATTTACTAATTTGCTTCAAACCTCTAAAGTAATTAAAAATCCAGATCAAAGTCAAACAACACTGCGAAAAGAACACCAGTTTGGTGGCTTCAGCAGCAATTGCCGTTCTACAAACTGTCTTAAGTCACATCATACAGCATTACCATGAATGCTTCCTATCAATAAGACGTTAGCTTTAGGTTTCTGTGGGTCAACGCTCATGCCAGTCTTTACCAGATTGGTGGATTCCCATCAGTTATCAGTTATCAGAATTCATCTTTGCAGTCACAGTGTGTTCTGTACACTCTGTACTATATGTTCAGTCACACACACACACACACACACACACACACACACACACACACACACACACACACACAATAGGATTTGATCGAAGCACTCCAGTGCATTGAAACTGGAGGGCGAACAACACCTTTCTTTCATTATGTGAAGTGACAGGACGCACAAGGGTGGCTCATCCCTCTGGACCTTATCTGTCCATTCTACATGCTGCTTGCATAACTTTTCATTTCAATGCTTATATTGTGAGTTAGCAAATTTAAGTGCCACTTGTTCTCTACCAAAAAACAAATCATTTTGCACCGTTCATGGTCAACCCCAAGAGGATTCAGTTAATCTGAGATTTAATTTAATTAATTAATTCAATTAATGCATCAAAACATTAAATAAATCATCACAAGGATCACATCAAGCAGAGACACACTGATGAAAGTGAGACAGCAAGGGTGCTGTAATACATGCCAATAAAATCTACATACATGTAGATCTACATGTAGATAAAATACAATGTCAATAAAATTACATGGTGCAACATGATTTCTAATTTTATTCAGCTTTTTCACTGTTCTGTGTGTTCTTCTGTGGAATTTGTTCCTTAGCATGAGGCTCTTCTTTGTTAGGCTTCTCCCACACAAACTCCAAAGTGCAGTCCTGCATTTTGGACTTGAAGACTCTTTTGAAATATTGATTCTGCTCCTCTGTGAACATGTTTTTCCAATCTCCAATCTTGCCTAAATTGTGGAAAGGAAACAGTGAAGCAAAAAGTATGACATTTAATTAAAGTCCAAAAGAGTGCTTTTTAAAACCACAAACTACAGGTACGAACTACATATACACATATAACTGAAGCACAAAGCAATTTTGCTCTTCTCAACTGATGAACATGATTTTAAATAAATGGAAAAAGCACATTTCCCAATTTGTCAAACTGTTCCTTTAATTTAATAAATAAAACACTTCTGACCGGATCAGAAACCCTAATAACTTGTGTTTCATGACACCTTCAAATGAATCAATGTGTGTTTGTGACCCCTCCTCACAGGTCAGTGTGAGCAGTTCGTCCAAGCCAAAGAGATTTTTCTGATGCTGATTGTTTCATTGAAGGATTTGTAGAGGTCTAAAGAGATGAGAGAAAATCTATTTAATTCTCTTGTGACTCCTCAGATTCATCTTGAGACCCCTTTGGAGGTCCCGACCCCCAGGTTGGGAACTACTGCAGTAAAAGAGTAATTTTTGGATTGATAGCAGGTTCCAATGTTGGTGGCAACAGTTCCTTTTTTTAACATTTGGATCAATCAAACCAGTCCCACCTGTTCTCAAGAAGGAACCTTTGCTGTGATCCATTATCTCGTCAGGGACCAAGGTGTAATTGATCATCTTGTTTTCTTTCATGCTGCTGAAGCTGCAGTGTTTCACACAGTTGTTGAGCTCATCCTCCATCAGGGGACACTGTAGAAAAGAGCTAACCCTCTTTATGGCACCATGTAGATCCTGACAGCCCAAAGAAGACAATGATAGGATTAAAATCACTTAAAAAAGGAATCAGCTTCAGGTTTCTATGAAATGCTAAATAATCATGTAAATAAAAATAAATAAATAATCACATTCTCTCATGTTTGAATTTTAGCATTTTTACCATGAACTTCTGCTGACAAACCATCGCCTGTGATTTTTGAACAAGACAAATAAGTATCTTACAAGAGATTGTACCCTTACTTGTCTATTTTAAAATATACATTTAAGGACATTTAGTGTGGTGAGACTGATGAATCATTATCCTTTACCAGTGACATCTCTTCATAGGTGATGTAAAGCAGATTGTTTATTGTTGCTGTCTGACTGGTCCAGCCGTTAACATGGTCAAACCAGGAGCCATAGGGTACTGAAACATGAAGTGTGAAAAAAAATACTCTACATTTGATCAAAATTATACTTTGGATTCAGAGCTGAAGTCAGTGTAACCTCACAAAAAGTAAAATAAATACATCTTTTGTCCTAATGTCAACTCACAAGTTCCCTCAAGGAATCGATTTAAAAACTCTGGGAATGAGCCAGCCTCAGGGAAGAAGTTGGCCATTTTGTGGAAGTGGAAAAAGGACACCACCACATCTTTAGGGTTTCTGCTCACATAGATGACCTGTTAGCCGACACATTGCAACAGCGTCAGAATTTTTGTACTGCTTCTTAAAACTCAAATTTTTTGGTCAGATACTGAAAAACTATTTGGGACAACACATAACACAAACACTTAATCTTTAACCAGATCCCTTAGATTTGTTTTTTAGAAAACATTAACCAAGACACATACAGAGCACATTTTACAGTCGAAAAATACTCTAAATTACAGCATACCTAGTTTGCCATGTTGGCTGACATTTACACTTAGCTACACATCTGCAGTATACTACTGTCCATAAACAGGTAAATTTGACCTTGGCTTTGGAGCCCTGGAGGGCAGGGCCCAGCAGGTGATAAGGCAGGTGTGTGGTGATGACTCTAGGTGTTATTGATGAGCCCTCCAGTACCGAAGCACTGTAATAATGCTCCAGCCAGGGAGCCCGAGCCCAGTTTGGAACAGTTTGGGACAGGTGTGGGTCCCCTCTGCTGGATATGAGAGTCAAAATTTCCTGCAACCATGTGGTGCCTATTGAGAGAAAGGAGAGAAGGATCTGTGACTTGACATGAATTAAATCCATTTTTTTAAACAGCAAAAAAGTTCTAAAAACCTGAACTGAAAGGTATTGAGTCATGTAAGACATTCTTAAATAGATTTCAGCATTATGTCTGCAATGAGTTACTTAACATCCTCATGTGGTTAGTTGCATTACCCTTGAAGACACAGCAGGTGCCGTATCCTGATCAGTATGTTGTTTCTTCTTACCTGACTTTGGATAGGAGACAATGAGGATATCTGTGTCCTTAAATGGAAATTTTAAAGCCAGTTGTAAGGAATCCTGGGTGTGCAGGTGTCCAGGAAAAGAAATACCATGAAACACTTCTATGACATCCAACCTGGCCATATCCGACACTAACATAAGTACTGTCTCTTTTTTAGCTGCCTCTTGACTAGTTTTTCCTCTTATGTTGACCTTTTTGTGGCTCTGCCTATGCCTGTCTGCCTCTCTGCTCTATCTCTCTGCACATCCGCCTCTGTGAGTGAGACCAAGTGGGTAAGGGTGTGAGGATGTGACAACGTTAACAATGTGAGCTAAAAAGAGGAAGTGCAAATGGATCCGCCTCGAATGGTGTGAGGTAATGAGAAAAACAGTAAAGAACTGAAAATGAAGGAGAAAACAAACAAAAAACTGCAAAGGATGTATGTAGGATACACAAAGACCCACACTCACAAAAGGCATCAGTGTTTGCTAAGTTAAGTTTTGGCTAGCTTTGCAGCTTTGCTTTCCAAGCAATGGAACTTCATTGATTGTTATCATCACATAGACAAACATTTCGTGGTTTCTGCGAGGAAGTCAACTGTCTGTAAGAGTTAACCCAGTTAATTTGGCCACTTTCATCAGCTTTAACCTTAGCCAACTAGTACCAGTGCACTGTTTAGATGAATGTACAGTGGACTGACTTTGTATCTTGTTCAAAATCCTTAGTCTATCTCTCAAAAGCAATTGTTTATCTCTTTGAAAATGTCAGTTCCATCATAAAGTCCTTGTGTCACTGTTTGCGAACAAGATAGTCAAATCAAAATGTTCAGTCATGTTATCAATATAACAGTGTACTCTGTGTAAATGGATCCGCCTGCAGTGTTTTCTGATGTAAACTATGGCTAACGTTTTGATAACAATGATTGAAAATGCACAAGGCTGCACTCTTTCAACATGGCCCATCTATGTCAACAGTATAAAGTTATACATTGCAAGAGATTGGACAGGATTCACAGTCACATTTTTACTGTTCGTACTGTAATTTGTTGACAGAGCCTGTCATTGTGATGCAGAAAAGAAAAAGACAAGACTGTTTTACAGCACTGCATTGCACAAAGGAAGAAATGACAAAATTAGAAATGTAGGCATATAT
>JAPMOB010039130.1:0-11295 GCA_029875015.1 Lepomis gibbosus | reverse complement strand
AAAAATATAAGTGGCTGGTAAAGTTGGGCATCCACCAGCCACTGTGGCTGGTGGGCAAAAAAGTTAATTTCCCACCCTGTGTGTGATATAAACATTGAGCAGCAACTGATAGCTGAGTTATGAAGAGATTAGTAGGGACTGGGGCAGCCTTGAAATTGGTGTTACAGTTTGGAACAAATATAGGAGAGATAGTTGCAAAAAATAACCCCACTCAACCTTGCTTCTAATGTGCAATGCTTTGAAGAGTATACTACTGAGCAGCACGAACAAACGGCAGCAGTTTAAATTAGTAGTACACTGACAGCAAACACGTTTCTTTTCATCAGTTTACGACATCTTCGGTCTGTTCTTCCAGTGGAAACATTTGGACAAATTATAAACTGTAATCTGCAACTAAATATACATTCCATGATCGAAGGAGAAGTAAGATGGAGAACATTTTTTTTTTTATGTGATTAAGTTAGAAATAACATTTGCACCTGTCATTTTCTGGGAAGATTAAAATTTCGATCCCAGAACTTTAGGCTGTAATCGTAGGAGAAGCGATCGCAGCTACTTACTTACTGTTTTTCATCTAAAAGCTTTAAGTGAGCATGCCAGCAGAGCACCAAATTAATTTAATCTCACACCAGTAACCTTTTAAACTTCTTTTTTTTTTTAAACAGTCCAATGAAGTCAACCAAGGTGATGCTCTGGAGCACAACTTTAGTGCCATGCACTCTGCTTTGTTGTTCCCAGTTACACACCTACTACGTGGCACACCACTACAGCAGGTCTGTTTTTATCTTAAGATTTTATATTACCTACATCATCCTCTTAACTGTTTGCTCTTGAAGACCACAGTGCTCCAAAACCCTAATTTCACTTTGAGCAAAGGGAATGACCTGATCGTGATCCCCGTGTGTTGTTCAGGCGGCCCAGAAGTCAATGCTGTCTTCGTGGTCAAAGCTGTACAAAGTGTTTGCCCGGTGTTCAGCGCTGGTGGTCACAGCTGAGGAGAACATCTGCTGTGAGGAGCTCTGTGCAAAGATGACAGCTGCAATAGACAGAGATGCCCTAACGGTGAGTAGAGGAGAGGAAAACTGCCATCATGGAAAAGCACCAACCACAATGACGTGTAAATGTCTAAACAAAGATCAGAAAGGTCAGACAAAACAGTCTGCCAACCTGAAATAATTCAACCACTGTGTGGAAAGAATAAAGTCTGAGGATTGTGATGGTACTACTGTAGGGTCATCAGGAAAATTGTTCCTTCAATTGAATCAACATCTGGAGGTTAACACATTTTTGGTTTAAACAAACAAAAGACTGGTATTTGAAACTTATTCTATCTCAAGTAATTGTTATTTGCCTCAATGTACAACACCCTCTATCCTTAGACCCTCATCTAAACATGATTGGGAAAAAAAAAACTCTAATAAATAAAAAATTACTGATTTGTTTTAACAACCCTGCTTTGACATAATGATCCTGGCATCTGATCCTTCAGGTTCCTTCAACGTTAAATGCTGTTGCCAGTTTCCTCCATGTCATGGTCGAGTGCGTGGACTTCTCGCCCTACACTCCTCAGTTTCAGCAGAAACTAAAGTGTAAGAGAACATAAGTTACTCTTGTTCAATCTTCATACTTCATTTAAATGCATAATTCACATTTTTCACTCTTTGTTTCTTCCAGCTCCTCACACTCCAGTAAACTGGATGAAAAAGAGGAATAAGGTCCTGGGGAATCTGTCCACCTTCCAGTCACTGCTGGTTCTATGTCTAGAGGTTTATCTGGAGGGCCCGGAGGCTTCCTCTGAAGCCACGGGATTGGCCCTGGTCGCTGTCCTGTCTGCTCTCTTCACCAACCTCGCTCTCGCCAACACTGTCAAAGAAGCCCTGACCTCTCTGATTCACCCTCTCACGCTCTTCTACAAACAAGCAGCCAGTGAGCCGCCCAAATTCACCTCGCAGCTTCTGGGAAAGGTGGGTTGGTTTGTGAAATGGATACACAGATTAAATCACTGTTATTTTTAAACATTTTAAGCAATAACTCTGCTCGTTCCACTTCTGAATCCTGCAGTTGGAGAAGCTTTCCAGTGACGTCCTCGGCTGCCTGCAGACACGCTCTACTTTGGCGTACAACGATGAACTCCTGGCTCTGCTTTCTCCTCTGCTTTGTGTGTTGTTTCCTCACAAGAACAAGCACCTCCGCACCTCTGTCGTCCAGTTCTGGAACTCCACCTTCGCCAACTCAGTCAGCCTCACTTACCCCGACGAGATCAGGTGAATATCTTCAGGTTAAATGGGGCTTTTGTCAGTTCATAAAATCATTATAAAATACTGCTACAGTGGGAATGCAACAATAGAAGCAATTCGATCAATTTAGGAGGGCCTACAGCAGTCAGATCAATGTTGCCATTTTCTTTACGCAGGCCGATATTGAGACAAGTGAAGCAGAAGACCCCAATCATTCTTCCTGGCTTTGAGGTTGTCAGTGTTCCTGATGAGCTCAGTGGACCGTACTCAGTGAGTTGCTTTCACGTTTCAGTGTTGAGCTACATCCACCACTCTCTCAGTTCTCATTGTTATTTGTTGTTGATCTGTCTTTAGAGTGAGAGTTCGCAGTTGGAGACCAAGCTGAGTGGGATGCCGGTTTCATCTGCGGGGAAGAGGGACTCGCTGCTGGGAAAGGCTGCTGAGCTGAAGGACAAGAGCTCCACAAAGACCTCCAAGCCAGTTTCTGTAAGTTTAGACCAGATACGTCGTTTTGCCTATTCTAAATATGTCTCGATAGCGTGCGACAAAATGGTGTTATCTGTATGTTTTTAGATTATATATACCTGTTCCTAAGAATTTATACTTTTTTGCTATTAAATAAGTTATTCATTATATTGTTTTAATGCCTGACAGTCTGTGTTTCTGATAGAAACATAGATTGTAATTTTATCACTGACTCTGTGACCAATTTCTCATTGATATATAATATAAAACATATTGGAAGCATAAGTCCACTTTACATACACACAGCTGCTTTGCCAGCTGTTTTATCACTGGCAATTTGAATGATGCTCTTTAAGTGGCGCTCTGTTGTGTTGTAATTTACAATGAGAAATCTCACATTCTGCAAGTCAGACTCATTTGGTTTTTCTTACTACCGGTTTACAATGTGGTCCCTTCAACAGACAAAGCTGGACTTTGGCTCTCCCAAGCCTCCTCGCAGAGAGGTTTTAGAGGAGGAGGCTTCTATCGACTTTGTCTTCATTCCTCCTGAGACGAAGGAGCGAGTTTTGACGGAGCACCAGAAGGAGGTGAAGAGGACTAAGAGGTCAGAGTTCTGTCATTGGCATTTATAAAATAGATTTAAAGTGGCCAAGTTGTCAGTCTTATGTAGATCTAATGTTTTCTTTGGCACAGGGTTGACATCCCTGCCATGTACAACAACCTTGATGCTTCTCTGGATACAACGGTTTTCACCCAATACACACAGAGCCAAGAAGACTCTTTGTAAGTTTTGAGCATCTGCTGACAGAATCGAGATAAATTCCTGCTCTCATAAAAAATAAAACTGCATTCATATAAGAAACCATTTTTCCACAGGGACAAAGTGCCGACTGAACAAGCTGAAGAGGTTACCAAAGAGGCCTCTGGCACGGTAATGAACGCTCTTCACCATCACGAACAAAATAAATAAACTAAAAAACAATTACAGGAAAGTCTTCCCGTGAATAAAACAAACTCCATGGTCATTGTTAGTTTCTACTGTGTTTTAGGACTAATTGTTACTGGACTTTCAGCTTCAAACTTTTACTACACTATATACTGTGTAACTACTAACTTATCTCAATCTGGATGAATAACCCACAAAAATGGCAAAGTACTTATTCAAAGGCAGATATCAGGTCTGATAATTCATTGCATTAGCCCTGATTTGTCTAAAAATGCATCTGTCTTTTAACTAACATGTTTAACAAGTTTCTTTGGTAATAAATAAAGCTTTGTCATTGCATGGTATAATTTGTTAAGTCACCAAACTTGTATTTTATATATATTCACGACTTCGGTCGTGGCAAACAGATGCTTTCTAACATCTTTCTATATATCTTTTCTTTCAGGTTCTTCATGAAGCTGTGGCAAATGAGGAAGACAATGAAGTTCTAACAACAGACACTCAAGACTATGCCAGCCCAAAAGCAGGAGATAACATGACAGAAAACAAAGAGCAGGAAGAGATGATCCCTGAGTCAGCAGAGGTTTCTATGGAGGATGATGCAAAGTGTGACGATAAAGCAGAAGCTATGGACATGCAGTCTAAAGAAGGCACCAGTCCTAACATGTCTGGCTCTTCAGATTTGGTCTCAGGAACTCCCCAGAAACCCAACAGTCGCCGTCAGTCCTTTATCACTCTGGAGAAGTATGCAGAGGGAAAGCCTGCCAGCCCCAGCAGTGTGTCCACCTTCACAGGTCCCCTCATAAAGACTTCCAATAGCCAAGAACGTTCAAACACCAAGAAGACATCATCCTGCCAGGCGTCCACTGATCCAAACGTTCAAGATTCCCAGTCCGCTCACACAGAAAAAATGAACTTGCAGTCTCCTGTGAATGATGCCGCAGAGTCTCCTCGAAGGCCAAAAGACTCTGGGACGAGAAGTGAGCCAGTAAGACTGACTGAGAGGATGCCCAGTGATGCAACAGAGGACGAAGATGTTATCCCGGACACCCAGACTGAAGTGGAGGCCAAGGAGAGTACAGAAATAGAGGAAATTATGCCCTCAAGCCAGGCAGATGAATCTGAACCAGCTCTGGATGATTCTCAATCCTCTGTGACCCAGACCTCTCCAGGTGAACCCAGGCGGTCTGGACGTTACAGAGTCAGACCTCTGCTACCCGGAGAGGACCCTGATGAACGCGAAGATAAATACACGCAGTTCAAAAGGAGACGATCTGGAGAAGATCCTAAAAGCAATTCTCCTAAGTCGAGCTCAGTGCAAAGCAGACCAAACACGAGAAGTAAGCAGGCTGCTGAGGAGGACAGTGGCAGAGACAGATTACGAACGAGGGCTCAGAAGGACAAGGCTGAGTCAAGGCAAACCAATTCTCAGGGCAGAGCACACAAGAAGATCAAATTATACAGCAATTCAGAGGAGTTCCTTGATCAACCTGAACCCAGAAGGAGAAGCACTAGAGAGCATGAGTCCAGCCAAACAGAAACACAGTCTGATTACGAAAGCCAGTCACAGGGTAGGCAAGGTCGGCGGAGCAAATCGTCACTGGACACCAAGGAGAAGGATGGAATGAAGAAAAAGGTTTTGCCTGACAAAGAAGAGTCCAGCCAAACTGCCACGCATGGGATTGTAGAACAGATCGGAAAGGATGGTGATAAGCCAAAGAAAGATTCTCAGATGATCACTCCTTCCCCTCAAACTGATAGTACATCCCAGGAGTTTGAGCTTGTAAAACAGACTAAACAAGACGATAAACTAAAAGATTCTCAAATGATCACTCCTTCCCCTCAAACTGGTGTTACCCCAGAGGCTAAGCTTGTAGAACGGACCGAACAGACTGAAATACACAGTGATAAACTAAAAGATTCTCAAATTACCTCTTCTCAAACTGGTGGTACATCCCATCTGGAGTTTGCGCTTGTAGAACAGACTGAAAAAGATGGTGATAGACTAAAAGATTCTCAAATGATCACTCCTTCCATTCAAACTGAGCTTATAGAAAAAAAATCTAAAAAGGGAAAGAGAGCATCTCAGACAGTCAGTTCTCCGACTAACGATGAATCTCAAGATACAACAAGCACAACAAAGTCGGAGGTCAGTAACAAACAGAAGACAAGGGAAGGCTTGGATGAGGACCTTAGTCAAGAGGACTCTGAAGTGATCACACCTTCGTCTTCAGATAGCCAGTCTGTGCGTAGATCCAGGAGAAGCAAAGGATCTGAGGCAGCAGGGTCTGAAGATAAAAGTGACAGTAAGGATTCATTAAGAAGGCAGAGCAGGTCCAGTTCTCAGGCAGCATTGTCAGCTGTCGTCCAGGCAGAGGCCAGAATTGGAGGTAGGACCAGAAGGAGCAAGGTACAAGAAGAGCAGTCAATGTCGAGTCCGAGCTCAACCCCAGAGAGTTCTCAGTCATTAGATGTTGCTGAGTCCTCTCAAGGCAGCGGCAGAAACTCAAGACGAAGATCTTCTCAAGCCTTACTGGCCAATATAGAGTCCTCAGAGTCTGAATCCTCAGAGGCCAGAGACAATTCACCTATGCCCAAAAAGAGAGGGAGGAAACCTCGAGCTTCTCTTCAGAGTCCTCTCACGCTTGAATCTAAAGACAAAATTACCAACAATGTTGGAAAGGATGATTCTGATGCTTCTAAAAAGGCAGATACACAAAGCATAGAAGATAAAAAAACTGACGCTGATTTAGAGGATTCATTAAAAACCCAACATTTGCAGGGTTCTGAAACGCTGCAAGTTACACATAATGTTGAGGTGCAACAGAATGAAGAATCGCCGATGGAGGTAGAGGTTTATACTATTCAGAAAACAGAGACTGAAGAGACAAAGAGCAAATCGCTCAGTGTGTCCCCTCACAAGGAGGGGCAAAGACAAGAGCACTCTGAAACAAACAACGATAATGCTTCTTTACAAGAAAGTGACACTCGTGACTTGCAATCTGCTGAAATGCTAGAATCAGTTGAAATCAGTACTGAAAATGTGCCATGTGACCCATCTGCTGAATCTGCTGTGGAGGCACTGGCGCCACCTGATGAGACAACTGAGAAACTGCAGACTTCAGAGGAGGAAGCTGCACCTCAAGGGTCTGAGTCTGTTGAGAATGTTACAGAAAAACAAAATGATGATATGGATTCAAACCACTATGAACGTCCAGTTCCAGTGGAGGACGCAGCAGAGGACAGTCACAGCACCTCTTTTGGACAAAATCAAATGGAGTGTCCAGATGTACAGGATATTTCAAAGGAGGGGGAAGAGTCCGCCTCCATCAAAGAAGGCAAATCAACAAACCAGCACACGGAGGCCAGCGCTGGTGACGACATCACACCTCTACAGGAGAGCGAGAAAGACAGCAAAACCCAGAGTGTAGAGTGTCAGGATGAAGAGGAAACCGAGACCGGCAACGATGAGAACAATGTCTTAGCAAATTTGGATGATGTTTGCAATGCTTCAGTGTTATCAGAATCAACGAGCAAAGATGCTTCTCTGGATTCTCCAGCAAAACAGAAGGACCTGGAGGCTGTAATAGGGGCAGATGTCATCCAGAGCCCCAGTAGTGGTAGAACCAGGGGAACCTGGTCTCCTTCAGCCTCCCCATCGACCAGTATTCTTAAAAAGGGCCAGAAGAGACCACTAGAGGATGAGACTCCTTCACCTCTTGTCAAAGTAAGTGACACAGCACTTGTAAATTTCAAAAAGCATTTTAAATACACAATTTCTGCTATAAAATGATCTGACCTTGTATTTGAAATGTGGGTGACAGTAACTTGAGTTTCTCCTTTTTAACTTTGCAGTCCAGGCGTGTGTCCTTTGCTAATCCAATCCAACATCAGGAAGTAGCAGATGACATAGATCGTCGGAGCCCTGCCATCAGAACCAGCTCCCCCAGGAGACCCAAAGTTAGCAGTTTACCACAGCCTAAGGTGTGAATGAGGCCGGCGCTGTTCTTAATTTCCATATTTCTGATCCACATGAAACCAAAAGTGTCTTTAGCAAACGATCTGCTTCGATCTAACCTGACTCCCCTCTGCTTCTTGTTCTAGTATGTCACTACTCCAACAAAGGGCTTGCTGGTCTTAAGTCCCAGAAATCTGCACAGTCCAGGTTACAAGAGCTCCAAGAAATGCCTGGTATGCAAAAAATGACGCACTGTGGGTGGTTAAAAAGCTCCATCGATACTAATTCTTAACATCCTTCACCATGCAGTAAACAGTTTGTTTTCATTCAGTTAAATATAAAATATTGATGAGCGCAGTGTCTATTTTAGTTTGGTTAACAGTTGGAGCCTGTTAGTCCTAATGGTAGGTGTAACCTCCCCCACTACAGATTTCCGAAATGAGCCAAGAGCCGCGGCCTGTCTCCAGAGACTGTATCTACCCTGCCCTGGTTAGCTGCTCTGCACCTGTAGAAGCTGTGCTGCCCCAGATATCCTCCAACATGTGGTGAGGAAGGCACAGTGTTAATAAAAGGAAGATGAAAATCTTTTTTTTTTTTTATTTCTTCTTTTCTTTTTGGGTGTATTTATGTGTGACTGCTGTTGATTCTCCTCACAGGTCTCGGGGCTTTGGGCAGCTTGTTCGAGCCCGAAACATCAAAACGGTCGGTGACCTCAGTGCTCTTACTCCCAGTGAAATCAAGTCTCTGCCAATTCGCTCACCGAAGATCTCCAATGTCAAAAAGGCACTCAAAATCTATGAACAACAGGTATGCCAGGGCATAGAGGGCTGAAACAGGATGACTGGGATGACAACAGCACCAACACAATGGATACACATTCTGGAATTATTGTATTTGACCTGAACAATTCTGTTGTAGCGGAAAGGACGAGGTGGTGACGAGTTGAAGAGTTTTGATGAAATGGAGATGATGACTTCTGAACTTGAGACCAGTGCTCCTCAAAACCAGGATGAAGAGGATAAGACCTCAGGCGAGACACTAGGTGCGTAAAACCCCTCTGTATGTATTGCTTGTTTTTTGTTTGTTTTCAAAAAGGACACATTAATAAGTCATCTCGTAAAACATTTATCGTTACGGACGTGCAAATTCACATTTCATCCATGAAATTGTTTAAAGGAATAGGAGGGAATTTTGAGATTTTGGGCTACTTCGCTCCCTTAACATGTCGTCTTTCTGAGTAGTAGCACTTACAGTTTAGTGTAATGTGTCAACAAAATGAGACTATAATTTTGAACCTGACTTAAATTGACGAATATTTCAATAGATACTGCCTCATTTGCGTATTTAAACTTAATAACCTGTAATATGAAGAAATTTAATGTAAGGAATCAACTAGGAAAGTTTCATGGTCATATTTATTAGTTTTTCCCTAATTCGCCTGCAATGTCTCGCTGTGAACAAATATTTATTAGTGAGGGTTTAAAGGTGCTTGTAGGATGATTTTGTTACTTTCGGACAGAGCAAGGCTGTTTCCCTTGTTTCCAGACTTTAGGCTGCAGCCTCATATTTACATATATAAAAATTGGTCCCCTTATGTAACTCTTAAACTTATGTAACTCCTTTACTTTTTAGCATATAAACAGTCTTGCTTCTGTTTGCAGCAACAGAGCTGGTGGACGAGCCTGTTTCTGACGATGGGAGGCCGGAGCAAGAAAGCTCCGGGAATCCGACGCCTGACACGCTGGCTGGACAACTGAGACCGGAGGGTCACCCTGAAGGGCTGCTGTCAGAGGTGGAGGCTCTGACCTGCAAGATGACGCCACTAGAACTTGGTTACTGCTCACCACAGCAGCTCGTTCAGATGCACGATCAGTTGGGAGGCATGATGAGGCGCGTGGTAGTCGAGCTGCAGACACGCCTCTGCCAGACAGATGGCAAACCCTGAAGAGACAGCTGCTTCTTCTGTTGGATCAGACTGCTATAAAGACATTTAAAAAGAAGAATCTATTCTATATGACAAAGGATTTGAACATTTTCTTTCATCAAACCAGGCTTTGTTTAGAAATGAAATGAGAGAAGGATTTTATGGTTTTAACTCAGAATGCCTTGGTCTTGTCTCACTTTAGTTTTTTGTTTTTTAATGCTAGCAGCACTTTTTTCATTTTTAGCTTGAGCTGTTGTGTAGTTTATGATTCTAAGAAACACTCAAAGGGAAACACACTTTTTTTTAAGCTGTGTCAAAAGAAGGTTTTTAAGAACTGTAGTCTCGATGGTATTTTCCTACTTATCCTCTGTAGACTGCATATGATTCCTCCATGTGCCTGTTTTTAGGCTGGTTACAATTCAACTCATCAGTGCTCTTGTATATTTTTGTACTATTTCTTCTGTCTGTCACTCCATGTTAACGTCTTATTGCATTTTTAAATTTAAGAAGCGTACTGTAGCTGTTGGTAGACAGTGTGCACTTCAGTCTCTATTTGTGGTTTTAAATACTTCAATAAAAGAAAGAACTGATTTTTTTTTTGTAAAGCTTAATAGCATTTTTAATTTTTGTTCAACTTTCATCAGGTAGGAGTAGGGCTGGGCAATTTAAGCAATGAGAATTATCGCAATATATTTCTCAATAACAATATAACAAGTGTTAGGTTTGTTGGTTTAATTCATTTGACTCACTTGATTTTCATGTTAAGATTATTTTGTTGAGGAAAAATTGACTGAAAAAAGATTTTAGTTAATTTTACACACATTTTTGAAAAAGATTTTATTATAATTATTTTGGATGTTCTACTTCAGATTTAAGTGATCCACTGTTTAGCATCAAGTTTGATCTGACCGTAAATAGTATGAACATGTTTTTTTTTCTACTTTGACTCAGAAGCAAAAATCAGCTTTTAATTAAACTTGAAAGAAATAATGATTTGACATGTATCGTGATAATTATCGTGTTATTATTTTTTTTCATTGTGAGAACATTTTTGGTCGTATTGCCCAGCCCTGCGTAGGAGCAAACTCTTTTTGCTTAGCAGACTATCGCCCATACAACCACTTTTTAAATTTGTATTTTAAATTTAGATAACCCAGGCGTGCTGCAGAGATGGTATAATTAGAGAACAATTCCGTTGTTTTAATACTCCTGGAAGTCTGCTGTACACTGGTCAGAGAAGGTGAAAGGCATATGGTAGTAACCATGGGCAAATTAAGTTTTTTTTCAATCCAGCCAGTATTTTCCCTCTGCAGGTTTGTTCTAAAGAGGATGACTAGCACTTAAAGGATGACTTTGTCTCAAGTGCTCATATGTACAATACACCAATAGCAGTTATCCTGCCTTCATACTAACCATCAAGAAATCCCTTCCTGAAGTGATTTCAGTGGAAGTGATGGGGGACAAAATACACAGTCTTTGTTCTAATTGCCACCTGATTTGTCTAATATGAGAAATCTGGTTTTCATAATCAGGTTAGGATGTTTGTAACTGGATTTCTAATTGGCTTACACTGCTCAGCACCACAAATATGCTATGAATGGCATGTGTCTATTTTTAAATTGGGTTTGTGAAAACACAAATACCTGTTTAAGCACAATGTGGCATTATTCTAGAGGACATCATGTGTCAATAATATTACTCTGTTGCTGTTCAGTATTTACAGATGCTTTACCATATTCACAGTACTGCAGATAGTATCAGATAT
>JAPMOB010039096.1:0-10324 GCA_029875015.1 Lepomis gibbosus | reverse complement strand
CACACACACACACACACACACACACACACACACACACACACACACACACACACACACACACACACCACCCGCTGCTGAGGCTGTGTGTGCACTGCAAATGTGTGTTCGTCGGGTTTCTAATGTGCTAGAGAGAGAATAACAATTTGATTCTTGTCTGATTTTGATTATTTTGCCAATTTCATTGCATACAAATCCCCTGCCTGCCTGTCTTCAGATGAACCGTAGCATTTTGGTAGGTAGGCTATCTTTTTTCAAATTTAACTTAATTTTATTAAACCTAAACCAAGATCCCAGCTGAATTGTGCTGCCTTAGTTTGTCACACAATTGAATCAAAAATTCTTCAATATGCTTCAAGGGGCTATTTTATATTTTGCCATTTTTGCATAAAACAAGTTCACAAAGTAAAGTTCAAAACTACCTTCTCACTATTCATAGTGGATAGCTACAGATTTAGAAATACAACCATGTGAGTCAACACTGCCTTCTGCTTTTGACCACAAGTCTCATTTACAAAACACCTTGTGTCCTCTCCTGCAACACACCTGAGGAAGGATCTTTTGCCTCTCTGGCCCATCCCTGGCAGCCTTCGGCTGATCCTGTACGTCCTGACGCCCAGCATAAATTGTGTCCAAGAGAGACATCTGACCATGTGAAAATTCCCTCTATGGGCTTGAGGAAAGGAGAGAAAAGGTGGAAGGAACAGTGACACCTGGATGGGCTGTAAATCACATTGTCGTACACAGTTACAGAGCCTTCTGGATTTGTAAAGCATTTTGTGTAAAAACAATAAAAAGTGATCCACAGTTTAGACCACCTGAACCTATTCTGCTAAAATCGAAGCACCTGTCCTGATTTACACTCGCATTTCTAACCTACACTTTGGCCACTCAACCCAACGCTCTACATCTGGCACAAACTTCATGAATAAATTCTTCACATGGAACACACTGCCATTCAAAATTTTATGTCATGCCGTCTCTCATGGACAAACACATGTTGTTGTTTGTTCAATAGACAATCAAAGCTTTAGCAATAAAAGGGCCACAGGTGAGCTCTTCTGTTTTGGAGCAATACAAACCAATATAGGAGGAAGAGGCAAGTGGAATAAGAGTAAGAGGAGGATGACGAGGAAGAGCAAGATCAAGGAGAGCCATAGTCTCTGATGAAATTCGGGCCACCATGGTCTGACATTGAGGCAGGCTGGGCAGATAGTACAACCAAACTGTATCAGAGTCACAGCAGCATCCGTCTTTCTAATAGTTTTAAAAATCTACTCTCATGACAGTATTTTATTAATGCATATTAATACAGTACTCAATAATTACTGCAGTATTGCAAGTGGACCATAGAACTGTAAACAGAAAGATTGGGATCTGTATCCCCTTACATCTACTGTGTATCTCTTCTGCAGATCATGTACGTGCAGAAATAGCTATAGGAGCCTCTGAGGGCTGGACTCACCATGCTAGGCAAGGCTTGCTGCTTGGCCAGGGATATAATTGCCTGCAATGAAGATGAGGTGCTGAGGCTAGATCCAAACACAAGACAGGATGAAGCCTAATTTCCTTTTACTTGTCATTAAATGCAGAAGGCTGATTTTCTTTTTTCTACAGTTTGTTCTGTGTGAAGAACTCTTTACAAATCCAACTGGTTATTATTATTATCATAACAAGTAACATCACATTCATGTCTCTTTGCCTATGTTTGTAGTAATGTTGCATCTATTTGCTGCATTCACTTCCAAGTTAGAATTTCTTAACAAATACAGATACAAACTTTATTAATTCAATTTATTTTTTAGATAAAAAGTTGGAGAAGGGAGAGGGGTTTTCATCACTCCTTCACACATTACGGCATCCTTTCCATTTGACAAAGCTGAGTGCATCACATTGCTGGATTATAGTAAAAAATGTGACTAATCAAACAGCAAATTACAAAACAAAAAGCAGCTGAGAGCTCTGTCTACGATGTTCTGAATGTGTGTAGTGAAAAAGTGTTTATGCTGTCGATCCATTCCAGAGTGGACTGTAATCATGATGTGTAGCTGCTGCTGTGTGTGTGTCAGCTCCTACTGTTCTGTTAATTCTTCCTCAGTGACTAATGGACAGGAGCAGCTGGGTTCATCTAATTGAGCACCTTAGGAAAACACAGGTGCATTATACTATAACCCCCTTCTGAGATGTTAGATCTGCTTTATCCATCTGCAATGAATATTCCTACTTGAAATGTAGTCTGATACGTCACTCTCACAGTAGCTGCACATATTCAGCCTTGTTCAGAGCTTTGAACAGAACTCAATCTAAAAAAGGAACGCATTTTATAAGGTGTTTGCCTTCACAATGCAAGTGATCATGTTTCAGCCATATGATTAAAATGCTTCTGGCATTCATAATTTAAAAAGGCCCTGAACACTTAAAACATTTCATTTCAGTTTAACAGACTTAGTTTGAAGATATCCTTGAGTTGTCAATTCCCCACTGTGACACATCCACAAATCTGTCCCTGAGGCGCGCAACCTCTGACATATATAGCAGCTGTAAGTCGCTTTGGATAAAAGCTAAATGAATAAATGTAAATGTAATGTAGATGCAAAAACACAAATCCCTCAAACAAACTGGCTATCCAAGTTGTGTTATTTTTTTCCATTATTTGGCCTGGCAAGGAAATGAAACATGTCTGGTATAATTTTCTGAAAGCTTTTATTGTGTAGTTCCCAACGAGCATGTGGAACATCAAACCCATTTGAATGACTTTATAATTAGAAACAAATAAATACGGCATTAAATAGACAGACATACAGTATATTCTTAGAATGTTGTGCTAAAATCATTTATTGACATGCTAAAGGAAACAAAAAGCTGGCAACACTTATCCATTTGGACTTTCTGGCTCCAGATGTCCAGTCTTCACACTCACATTAGCTCTGATTTGGTCTCCACCAACTCCTGAGGAAATATCTGCCTCTTTAGCTGCTACATGCTCCGCTATGTTCACCTACCAGCTGCTACCTTTCTCTGTCTGCCGTCTGGTGGTGAGCAGGTAGTACACAATGGGTTTATCAGAGCTTTTCCACTGAAAACAGCTGCCTGTGGATGCTTGAAATGCTGCCGACTACAGTACTGAGAGTGAACCAACAAAGTGGAGTTGTGGGCCGTGAAACCAAAAGGATGATCATGCTGGGAGCATGGATCTAGAGATGGCATGATCTGTTGGTTGGTCAGTCCACCACTTTGTTCCAGACTGAGATCTCTCTACCAGATGGCTTGACATAAAACTTAAGTAAGCATGATTCCTTCTCTGGGCACCATGAATGTATCTTCAATTTGTCTGTCTGTGTGGAGTGTGCAAGTTATGCGTGGGTTTTCTCCGGGCCTGATGCAGATAATTAAGATATTAAGATTATTTTCATTATTTAATAACTGTCATTAAATTAGCTGATTTTTATTTTGTTTGTCTGGAAGATGATTAATAAACATGACTGAAAACACAGTCTTTTCACTCAATTTGTTTTGTAATAAATAATATATTTTAAACAAAAAAGATTTCAAATTAGCAGGTTACACAGTAATAAGCCCATGTCATGAAAAACTGAAATATGTTTAGTGGTGTAACTAAAACCAACACGTCTCCACTGTGACTTTTGGATGCAGAAATGTTGTATCAGCACACGTTTTGAAAGGCCTGCACATTCTGACCCGTCACCATGACAATTATAAAAGTAGGCTCACAGCCCGGTGCTGTGCGGGAGTACTGATCCTAGTAATAAACTGTGGATGTTTGTCAAAGCACTGTAATCTTATGTTATGTGTTAGATAATAAAACTGCTCAAATATTGGCTTAGTGTCTGGCACAAAGTGATCACAAGCAGCAGATGTCAACCAACACAATGCAACATTTTCCCACTTCCCATGAAGACAGGAAGTTAAAAGACAAAATAAAGGAGTCGGAGGACTTTTTTCACTTAGCCTATTAAGTGAAACTAGAAGGAGTCCATCTGTGGAATACAAGAGAGGGGTGAAACAGGAATGGGTGTAACTTGTAACAAGGGTGTAACTCTTCTTTGCAGGCTGCACACGAATTGTTTTGGATGGATTGGCACAACACTTTGTATAACCATGCATGGAACCCAGCAGATTCTAATGACTTTGTTGATCCCCCAATGTTGCATCCAGCACCACAATTATTTATTTATTGTAACAACTTTGATCCGCTGACTTTTCCTCTGGTGCCATCATCAGGTTAAAAATTTAACATGACAGATATTTTGGTTTGTGACCAAAAAGCAAATGACGTAAATGCAAATCTAATGACATCAGCCCCAGCAGCACTTTGGGTTTACTGTCAATGTTAGCATGCAAACACACTTAACTAAGATTGTAAATATTTTAAACATCAAATGTTAGAGGCAGCTGCTGAAGTGTTGACACACTACTATTATATTGAAACAGTACAAAAAGCAATTGCTATTTCTTTTTTTAGTCATGCAGTAACAGAAGCTGAGGCTGACATCTTCTACACAGTCATATTCTATTTGATATCCTGCAGCTAAACAGTTAATGAAGAAGACAAACATCACTAACAGAAGGAACCACAGCTTTATTTTGACTTGCCAAGTTACAGAAGGGCTTCTTTAATTATTTCTTGATAAGAAAATTAGAAAAAAAACAACAGCAGCAGTTTGCTGCTCTTTCTCTAAACAGGCACGTTATCTGTTCTTAGTATGCAGTGTGTTTCTGGGTCTTTACCAGGTAAAATCCTTGTGCGGTTTGTTTGGAATAAAACAGAAGAGTTCCACCTTAAAACAGTAGCCATTTCACTTGCTCAGGAGCAGTTTTCACCTTCATCACAAAGACAAATAAAAGAATAAGCTGTGGCACAAATTAGCCTTTTCAAGCATTCTGGGAAAGCAGATTCACCTGTCATCATTAACGCACAGGGCCCTTCAGCTTTCAGCACTGCCACGTAGGTTTTCCAGTGACGGCAGCCACATGCCAGATTATCTAGGTTTTATCTGTAGTTTTGGCACACGCATATGATGAACAGGACAGACAACTACCAGTCCAGAAGGAGGTGCAGACAGGTATCGATGAGGAGAGGATGCTTTATTCGTCTGATATTTGACAGGCAGAACTTCATGATCTGGGCTGTGTTGGAATGCTTTGATGTGTCAGTCTAAGAGTGAGGTGCTGACATCCCAGCCTAACCTTAAAGTGTATCCTGAGCAGCTGCTAGAAGGCCCTGTGAAAACTGTGTGGTATGCTGGTGTAATTTGGCCTCCTGAGCACTAATTGTTTATTTAAGGAGTCTTGACTTGGCACTCAGGTTGACTCCTCCTTCCAGCCACGCCCTGACAAAGACCCAGTGTGGGTCAAAAGTGGTCAGCACTCCTTCATTGTTTTTACTTTGATTTAACTACATCCTTAGCTCTGTGCGAGTGTGGCTGAAGTAAGACCAGGGACACTTTTTCTATAGGTGACTAATTTGCCTTCAAGGGCACCTTGCATTGTTGTGGAATTTACTACTTTAACAGTGAGCACCTAGAATTTCTTCTTAGGCGGCGGCGGCTCTGTGAAAAGGCTTTGCAGGCACCTTGACCAAGTGCTAAAGCAGTGTCACATCAGCCATCAACAGCAGCAAGCACCTCTCTGCCAACCTAGGAAGCACAATGCATTCATGAGAGCTGGTCAGCAGCAGTCCAGGATGTCAACAGGCCTGCTAACTGCAGGGATTCACTGGCACTGTGTGGACAAGGGCTTTTAGTTCCCTTACTTTGCTCACTCTGCAGTGCCATCATGCTGCTGGTTACAGACGCTGCACAGAGAGGAGGCATCAGCAGAAGGGATCTAATGGGTAGTGCTGCAGGGACACACAGTGGGGGCAGGTCAACCCTGGCTGGGTCAAGTGTGTCTGAAGTTGAAAGATGTGAAACACCCAATGATCCCGGGTTACATCAGTGATGTGCCCCAGTCCTCTGTGAGGTCTATCTCCGAATCATCACCTTTAGCTGAGGCGTTCAGGTGCTCATTTGTTTTTTAATTTTTATATGCATAAAGATAGCTGAAGAATAAATTGCACCTCCTCTTCTGCAGTAGCAAGATGGGCTGTAATGTTTTCCTATCTGCTGCACTTTCAATTATTTCCATGGTCATAAGATTTGACCTCAATGTGTGTGCTGTCATATCCTGTCACACGTGGCAGTCTTTGCTGAAGTTACATTCCAACTGTGCACCCACACTTTCTGAGCAGCATGAACCTCCATGCCAACGATACATCAACAGAGAGGCACCTTCTGACAACTAAGACATAACAGCAGTGTGTGATTGGAAACCATGAAATATTTTGCATTGTTTACAGAACCAGTCCTGCACTATAGTACAATGTTATAGCTAGGGTTGGGTATATTTTAAAATGTTAGGATACCAGTACCAAAACCAGTACCCTTAAAGTGATACCGATAACAATTGAGTACTAAATTCCACCTGTTGAAGCCAAAGTTGATTGGTAGCCTATCATTTTATCATTGTTATGGACAAGCAAGCTTATATATATATATTCTTTTTTTTTTTTCAAATAACAAAAGTATTGGGAAAGTGTATCAGAGCCTCCTCATCCTAAGTGGTTCATCCTCACAGCTACAAATATACCTGAGAGACTACAGCTTGCAATTTTTTTATAATTGAATGAGAGGAGTAGTGAAATAGTTTAGTGACCAAATACAGGAAACTAATTTAAGGTCATTTTTTTGATATGTGTGTTGAAAGTAAACAAGGGAAAATTATAAACTTTTGATCAATGAACTGAATTGAAAGATATCCAGTAGTGCTTTTTCCTTTACTGGTGACTGCACCTGAAGCAGCTGCAGCTGCAGCCGGAAGCTCCGTCAGTAAAAGCAGCTGATCGCTGCTGCACCACAAAATTAATTGATGTGATGGAACGCAGCGATCGATCAGTGACAAGTAATGTACAGAGAAGTGTTAAATGATATCAGAAAATGAAACCAACGAAAGTCAAGCTTGTGGTGATAAACTAGCAACAGTAAAGAACACACCTGAGACCGCAGCCGAAGGTGAGCGGCTGTTAAAATCACGCATGGACTTGCATTTTTTTATACAGTCTATGGTGCAGGCACATAAGGGAAAATAAAAGGTGTGCTCTTTTCTTTTTTTTCGGTGTGTTGCTTGCGTGTTTGGCTGCAATGACAGTCATTTTTTGCTGCGATCTGGTAACAAAAAGTATCAAATGAAGTACTGGTTTGACTGGAGACGTTTCGATTCTACTCGATACCGGGCTGTTTCAGTCGATCCCATAAAGGTATCGAGTAGTGATACCCATCCCTAGTTATATCACAGCGTTTCCTTTCTGTTCTGTTCTGCAAAGTGACTCATTCTAAACTCTATAAGAATTAAGCTGAGTCAAGACTCCAATCAGAGCTGACTGAAAATTGCCTCACTCTTAATTGAATGGGAGACTAACCTTTAAAAATGTCACCATATTGCATTTTATTTCACTGCAGTGGATTAAACTGCATCCATGTAACTGGAACATTAAGATCTGTGAGTGTCTGCAGACGATCATCTGCTCATGCTAATTGTCTTTTTATATTGCATATACCTCATCAGTTTACATAATCTCATTAATTTATCTTGACATATTTTACTGATTTTATTTTTACACACCTTTACAATGTCTCAACTCTATGAAATATATTAACTTTGTTCCAGACACTGACCACACTGTCCAGAATCTTAACAATCCTACTGCACTGTTAATTTAGTGATCTGCTATTCAGCCAATCAAAGACTTGAGTGTGTGATGCTGTCAGCATCATCAGGTTTTTGGTGCATAGAAATACAATGTTCCTTTCATTTCTCACAAACACAAATTTATAAATTAGACTCTCCATCACACACACACACACACACACACACACACACACACACACACACACACACACACACACACACAGGGTGGAGCTGGAGCAGGACAGAGCTCCTCAGCCCTGGAAGGCATGGAGCTCTTCTTCACTGAAGCCCTGCTGCTTCAACAACCTAAAAGACAATGAAACAGAAAAGGAGGTCAAGACAAAGCTGATACATCCTAGGCAAGAAGTGAATGTCCTATATCCTATGTATAGGTCTACAGTGCTTAAAATTATAAATAGTCTTTTGAACAGCTTCTGTCTAGGGCTAGGCCATTATTTATGGTCTCTGCATACAATCATTATAATAATTTTAGGGCTGCAGCTAACGATGATTTTAGTATTCAAAGCTTCTATAGATTATTTCAACGAATCATCGATGCGTCATTTAAGAAGTACTTTTTGCTTGGCGGCGGCGGCAGAGTTGTTTTCTTTAGCTTGAAATAATCCCATACTTTGGAAACTTTCTTCTTTGTCCTTCGTTATTTTCTCTCTCTTCCTCCACTCCATCAGCTCCATCATAATCACGTCGTGTTCACAGCGTAAGAGCAATGTGCGACAGTATTAAATGTCCCTGCGAAACGCTGTGCTGTATAGTTCTATGGATTAAACGAAGCATAGATGCAAAGAATTTGTGTCAAAGCATTTTATGAATCAATTTTATTGATTTAATCGATGAATCGTTTCAGCATTAAATCATTTAATAGTAGAGTTGGTATTTGTAGATATTATTGCTCTAAACTCTCACTCTCTAGTGAAAGACTCGTCACTAAAGCAGCATTAAAACCACTTGAACTTTACCCTGGAACTAGGAACCTTTGGAGGAACTCATTGCATTCCCACCGCAGGGACCAGGGTCAAAATGTAGTTCTAGGATCTTTATTTTACCCCCCAAAAATTGCCGGCACAGGATGTAGTATTTGGGGGGGCGGTTTCCTTGCAGTGAATTTCTGCATGGTTGAGTAGAGGCTACTCGCTTTAAGTCGAGCATTTTGGGTTTTCCTACTGCTCGTCTTTTTTCCACCATTGTTCGGAAACCAATAAATCCCAATCAACAATCAAATAGCACACACAAGTCTCACCAATGTCAGCCTGAGATCGTATGTTGGCCTTATATTTATAGCTCGAAAATAGCAGCCAGTGTGCAGCCAGTCCTGCGGTGTGTTTACAGCTAACAGCTGATGGAGTTAAGGTGAATACTGGATCAGGAGTTGTTGTTTTACATTTTCATCTGGCAGGAGGTTTCTACACGGAGCTAAAGTCGGTCTCCTCCTCTCCAAAACAAACGGACCAGTTGATGCAAAAGGTAATACAGAATGTTAAAAATCACGTTCCTCCGACGCTCAGGCCGACACAGACATGAGTGCTGCAGCTGATCTGCAGCTCTTGTCGGCTCTGGGTTCTGGGTTATTACAATTTGGGTTTTTGATCGTTTTGGCCAACTTTGCTATCAGAAATGAAAAGAATATACAAACCACGTTAACTGAGACATCTAGCAGCAATCAAATAAATTCACCTTAAACAATCATGTTAAAAGGTTTTCTGTAAAATGATGAGCGTCAGAATTTGATCTGTTTGGTTCAATCTGTTTGGCCCTGTGCAGTAAGGGCTTATTATTGACAGGTCACATTTCCTTTCATCTGCTTAGACATAATAAATCTGTAATCTACATATACTGTTTGTTAGATTTACAACCTTTAATTTGACAGACTCTGTCTCTCTGACCATTAAAGTAATGTCAGCGTGTTTCGAGATTTCATTTATTGCTTGTGTACAATGTTATAATCAATGAAAGAACTTGTTGCCTGTGAAAATAAGATCTAATAGTGGTGATATAGAAATCCTTTAAGATGCAGTATTGTGTTGTATTCTGAGAGCACCAGGACAGTGAGGGAAAGGTTCTATAATAAATGTTATGTTACATACCCTATTGTAAGCTCTGTAAAGGCAGTGGGGCCACATACACAAACATAGCATTTGGACCCATCTGGCCTGTTAAGGAAATCCTTCAGCATAGAATCATCCACCCGACCCTTCCTCTCGGTCCAGCATCCACAGGGCTCAGAGAGGACGTACTCCACCTGAAACCTGACACACAACACACACAGTCTGAAGACAAACAAAGACACTGAGGTCCAGATGAAGCAGATGAGTTTGTAAAGCTAAAAATCTGCTGCATTTCACACTTCTGCCTTATTTCAGATTTGTCAAATGAAAAATCAGTGTACACTCAAACTATCACTGGCAGTATTAACTATGGCAGTATTAACTCTGACAGTATTACCTATGACAGTATTATTATGGCCGTATTAACTATGGCCGTACTAACTATGGCAGTATTAACTATGGCAGTATTAACTATGGCAGTATTAACTATGGCAGTATTAACTATGGCAGTATTAACT
>JAPMOB010039047.1:0-13226 GCA_029875015.1 Lepomis gibbosus | reverse complement strand
CCACCCCCCTCCCGCTGTTCCGACAAAAAAACCCTGCAGCCCCAAGTGTGCTATTCATTAAGTACACTGTGCAGCTTTGTGTGTGTGTGTGCGTGTGTTGGGGGGGGGGCTTCACTTGCAGGGGAGACACATGTTACTGTTGCTCTATGGGTATTTATCATAGGAACGGTATGTCTTGTCAGACTGAGAGGCCATTCCCAGCTGTTGGGCTGCAGCACCGTGATGCGGCTGGAGCCAATCCCCCTGAAGCAACCATGGCCACATAAACAGGATGCCTCGGATGTGCAATTGCACAAGTGTCGGAGACAAATCCCAGTTCAACACTTATCTTAAATAAGAATTAGGTTTCATGTCGATCAGAAAAATCCTTTCATTGTTCCGATTTCTTAATTCTTTTTTTACTTAGTGTGTGTAGACTCATGGCAAAGGTTACAAGATATTTGAAATATTTTGAAGCCAATTTTCACTTGGCACCAAAAGCCACAACCAAGCTTTCTGAGTGTGTTTACTGCTGCTAACTAAACAAGACTCTAGTCTACAGCCATGCTGGTGGCTCTGTCAGGCTGTACTTTGGTAGTGTTTTGAGCTAAATGCTAATGTCAGAATGCTAACATGCTTGCAATCAATCAATTAGACTTTATTTGTTTAGTTGTAAATGCTGTAAAGACTCACAAGCTCAAAATAAGACCAGTTGAGACTACTGCACACTTGAAATACAGATGATGAAATGAAAACTAGAATTAAATAAATACAATGACAATGATAACATGCTAATGTTTATCAGGTGCAATGTTTACTGTGTTCAACATCTTAGCTTAGGCTGCGGCTGATGAAAATGTCTTAAGTTTTGCATAACCCCTAGTATTGGACAATTTAAACTACTGGTGTTATTGTAGATACGTAGATAAGTCAGAGGATCACCAAAATGGTTACAACTCATCCCAAGGGGGACATGATTGTGCGTACTGAATTCCATGGCAAACTATCTCATAGCTACCTAGACATTTTCCTCCAAACAACAAATGACAATCTCATGGTGGCGCTAGAGGAAAAGTCAGAGAATCACCAAAATGAAAGGACATCCTCTGAGAACCACGAATCTCTGTAAAAAATTTCATGGCAAGGCATCCAAAATCTGAAATTCCAGTCTGGACCAAAGTGGTGGACCAAACGACTGACACTGCCACCCCCCTAGAGTCCTGCAGTGCATAACTGGCCCTCAGTCCTCATGCTGTGTTCAGTTGACCTTTCTTTGCTTGTCTGTCAAACTTGTTGACACAGTTTGGCATGCGGAGTTGGACAGACAAGATGCGAAGCAATCTGTGTCTCATTATGTGCTAAGTGGAAGGGAAACACAACAACAAAGCTCACTCAAGCAATTTTACAGACATTGTAGGGGGGAGAGCTCACACACAACATCTATTGTTGCTTCTAAAGTGGTGAAGACAAGAAAATAAATCTGCTTCCATTTCCAAATATTTTTATTTCATTTAGCAAAGTGCCAATGTCAATTAAGATATTTCTCTTGGTATGATTTTGGCAATATATTCCTGCATTTTCATTTTTCCAAGTCTAGAGTAGCTCTAGCTATAGTGAAGTAGCTCTTATGCCATCTGTGAGTTTTAAAATTTGCAGCCTGTTTCTCCTGCACCTGCAACGTTGGCACATACAAAAATCTGTCCCTTCTAAAACATCTTTTTCTGACTGCTCATAACAGCTAAATATTTATAGAAAGTTTTGGTGCCAAAGTAACCCACTACATTTTCTAAATAACCCCTATTTGAAAATAAGGTCCAGATGTTTCACATTTTTGGTGCACAATGCAGGCTGCGGTGAGGAGTCGGCGTGTGTTTTCACCGTTTCCATGACTGGGAGTACGATGATGGTTGTCTTAGTAACTTCAAGGCAACCCCAGTGCTCCACTTCCAGGAAGTAAAGCGAAACTATGCTGGTGCCTGCGTCATCCAGTGAGTCAACTAAACAGTCTGGAGGGATATCTGTGAGAGAGTCCAGACACAGTCATTCCTCCTTCCTCTCATTTTCATGACTGTTCAATTTCCTCACTGGCAGCTATGAATATGAATACACTAGGCTACTACATATTAAAGTTCTTTCTCAGCATGTTACTGGATTTGTCACAAGAACAGAACATCATCTTTTTACTGGATTTGTTAGATGAACAGAACACTATCCTGTGTGTTCTTGTACGTTATTCTATTGTAGAACAACTTTTCATTCATCCAGGTCAGTCACTCTCAGGTCAAAACCCTTATTTCCAAATAAGACATACATTCTTGTGTTTTAGCCATACTTGTTGTGTGGCTATAAGGCAATGTCGATTTGTTGGTCAGGCCAGCATTTTGGTCTTTATCAGATGTGATAGTTTGTACAGACATTCATATTTCCCAGAGTATAAAGCCTTATGATTTCGGTGGTACCCTCTACTGCCACAATTAGGGTTTTGAGTGAAGCGTTCTAACAGCTATGGAGTGCCATCAAATCCTGTCCCACACCGGATGAGTACTAATATCTTCCCTTTTTTATTTGCTGCCATCATCACGTCAAAATGTATTAGTCCACAGCTTTGGTTTAATGGCAGTGTCTTTGGTGACTAAATACCTACAAAACTAATGGAATTCCCACCAACTTCAGCTATATTTTGTGTTTAACACTAATTAGCATATGTGAACATGCAAAACTATGAAGTTACACATTCTACCTGCTAAACACTGACATGCTATCGTTGTCATTGAGTTAGCATGCTGATGTTAGCATTTAGATAACTCTGTAGTGGACTTTTGTTTTGCTTATTTATCTGTCTTTAATAATTTGGTGACACTTGTGGTGTTTCTGCTGCAGTCACAACATGCAAACACATCACTTGCACTATATGTTCTTGTTTCCGGTGATACCAAACAGTAGATGTTCAAAGCAGACAAAATGCAAGTTTCAAGATCTAAAGAATTGAGCAGACATGCACCTTGACAATTACACATCAGCCTGTCTTCTTAATAAGACCCCTTGTCATTTTTCTGTAAAGGTGGTGACAGCAGTAGGTTATAGGTTGGACCTAGAAAATTGTCTGTAGCAATTCTGGCAAGGCAATTAACAATGGACAACAATGAATTAAGTCATGGAACTTTGATCACTCCTTTTTTTGTTATATACAACTTACTGCTGTTCTCCAGCAGTGCCATCGTTCCCTCTCACGCACCATGTGTGAAAATATTGTGCAAGAATTCTGACCTTTTCCCTAACTGTCCTGTCTTGTCCTTTCTGACCAATACAACAATGGAACATTTACATTAAGAAGACCTTTATTTGGAAGCATAGTTGGAATAACTGATAGCAATTAGCTATCTGGTATAGAGAATTTGAAAACAGAGATTGATTTTTATAAAAGAAAAACTATTATTTCCATCTTGTTGGGATAAGTCCCATTTGCATCCCCATCCTTAATGTAATTCACATCTAAACATTAAAACTTTTACATGAGGCAAAGAAGTTCCTGTCCACCTGTGTATTACTCTGCATAGACTAAACAAAGACATTCCTCAGTGGAACGGGTTAATGTAAATATGCACAAAGCCAAATACAGGCTTTGAAGCCGGCCTCGCTGATATCGATATCCCATCACTAGAGTACCTGATATTAAAAAGAACCCTGCCAGATGACTGAAAAGGAAAAAAAAACTTGTCAAGTTGCTCTCACTCTCCTGTGCCTTCAGGGCTGGGTTCTTAGCTTTCCTTTTGTCTGAACGACTATACGGACAAGTCTGTCATTTGACCGTCTCCCTCTGCTGTGTACACTTCAGATCTATCCCTGACAGACTATGAATCATCTGTTAGGAAACTAGGTTAGAGTACAATAGGCTCTTCATAAAGTAAGGCAAGGCTAGGTAGTAAAGCAGCGGAGAACATATGTGCGGCAGCCATCTTCAAATTCAAGTCTGAGGAACCACTGGACAAGGGTTCAGTTTGTTTTTCTCTTACCTCTGCCATTTTTTAAATCCGTTTTATAGTAGGAATCAAAGTGACGCAATAAAATCCCTACAAAGTAAGCTGAGCAGGCAGTTTAATGACATCTTCAGTATGTAAAATGACCACAGTTTTTCTCTATTCACATATGTGATACGGGAAAAAAGTAGCCTATGCTTTTCACAGCAGTAAGTCTTTTCTTGCCATGCATTATTAAAAATACCATCAATATTGACACTGTAGGCTTATAGTCTAGAGAGGCTGGGAACTTTGCCTAAATATTTTAACAACCTCACTTCAATTTATACCTCTTTCCCTGCTATGGGTTCACACCTACGTGTTTCAGGCCATCTATAATATGGAGTTGCTGGCTTTGCTGTCTCTGTGTCCAGTCTACCTTACAGCAAGGAAATTAAATGTTAAATATTTACCATTCCCCTGGTATGTGACCCCACAGATTCCAGCTGTGATGGGTAGCAGCCACATTCCTCCCACAGGAAGTTTATCCTTACTCGTTTTCTTCTTTTTTTTACCTCCTCCCTGTCCTGACAGTGCTTTTGAACATGGCCAGTGGATTAGGCATCAGCCTAAATCTCTGTCTTGAAATACCCTAACATGTCACATGTGTCACTGCAACCGGGCGTGAAGCTTTCCAGGACTAACAGGGCTGACATACACAAAGTAATATCTTTCCAGCTTTGTTTCACCACATATCAGACTCATCTGCTTATTTTTACTTAAATTACTAAAATTAATAGTATACAACATTTAATCTTTTGATTCATTAAGATGTTCATGTTAGTAACCTTCTTTAAAAAATTCTGTGCTACAATTTGACAATGTTTCAAGTAAGAATTTCCTGGTCATATATACAAATATATACAAAGTAATGCATTTTATGTTTTAGGAACAGCATGGAGAATAAACAGAGACTAAACATTTATGCATGGAAAAATTATATAAAATTAGTATTTTGTTGTTTCCCTTGGAGGACTCATTGGATACTCTTTCAGACTACATTTACTATAGATTTACCAGGCTACCAACCAAAAGGAAATACAAAATTTCTATGTTGTAGAAATCAAATATATCAGCCCATTACATGGACTTGTTACGGTACAAAGAAATAAGTATTTCTAGTAGCCTCAAACTGATGCATTTGGATGCTTGCACCCCAAAGAGGTCCCTGTAGAGTCTCTACACAGGTAGGATAAACAATGATAGCAAAAGTGGCTGATGGCAGAACCTAAAAGGCACCAGTTACAGCTGAAACATAACTCAACAGAAACACAAGTTGAAATGTAAATTTGAAGCCTTGTAAGCCTAGTTCACATTACATGATTTTTAACCCGGTTTGCCGCTTGGCGAGCTCGGCGATCATCAGGCCGGTATCGGGAGTAAATCAGAGGTTGATCGATGGTCACCAGTCGTTATGTGTGAACTATTCAATGATGCGTCAAAACAGCTTCCTGACAAATTTCTGATACATCGCCGATGTCTGCCAGATATCTAGCATGCCAAATATCTAGAAGAATCTGCTGACTCAACATCACATGGTGTGAAAAGTATGGAGAAGCTCCGGCCAATGAGAGCAAAGCATGTGGTGGGTTCACCGGAAGAGAAACGTAGTCCATGTAACATAAATAACCGCGTGTGCTGGTCCATTCTTTCCTTCATGTTCTCTGTGTTTTCCTTTTTCGTGTTTTTTCACAGCAAAGCATCACGTAAGCGACTTGCATCGCTTGGTTCTTCCCACCGTCCATTTTCGAATAAACAACTCCTGTTCAGGTAGATTGTATATAAAAAGGTTGTATTACGTCATTTCCCCTGTCTTCTTCTTTTTCTTTTTTCTGGGTTTCCAGTTGACTACAAGCCTTATGGCACATTGCTGCCTCTCACAGTTCACCCTTAGTATAATTTCAAGGTGTCACTTCTCGCGTGTGTTTTTGTGACAAAACGTGGTTTGGAGACCAGACAGAGTTGTAAGGTGACAGAGTCATTGTCAGCTCGTGTAGTGTGTGACCCTCTGTCACCAATCAGTCACGTAGTGTGAACGGCATAGTGATCGGCCAATGCTGAAAGTCCTGTAGTCTGCACGAGCCTTTGGATTATGTACTATTCTTGGTCAACACCAATGACCACCAACCCTAATGGCACCTGTTGGACTTGCTGTACCTTTGTTTTAGACTTTGTTACATTATCACAGAAAGACATTTAAATAAACCTTTGTGGTTTTAGTGGTGATACAATACTGATGAATGTACTGCATTTGTGCACTAAATTGCACAAACTGGTGTCTGTAATGGAAAATAAGTGTATATTTTGTAACTGAAGTATTTATTGTGCTCTCATATACTTCTGCCATTTCAAGTTCGCATTCAAGAAATAACTGTAGTCCTTGATATTCATGCTTGATAGACTAGGTCCACATGGACAACATCTGTTATATTTAAGGCATCTCTTTTTTTCCACTTATAATCAGCTGGTCCATTAAAATTGCATTTTGGGACTAATCCTTCAATAGGAAAACCGCACTTTTGTCACAGCAAAGAATACGACCAAATTTCGAACATAGTTTGAGTGAAAAGAAAGGGGAGTCTTCTGATTTCACAATATCCCCAGCACAAAGAATCTCTTTACCCCTAAGACCCCAGGAACCCCACCCCCTCAGATGTAGCCTTTTGTTGTGTGCATGTGACTGTAGAAATGGCTCGGTAGGAAATGCCAGACACCCACAAAAAAGCAAGAGAAAAATAGTTGTGGGAGCCACCCTCTGCATCAATTCAGCTGCAACAAGAAGCATTTTACAGCTGGTTTATTGTTATTCTTCTGCTGTTTAAGCTGTCTTTCATGTCAGAAGTCTTTTCCTGCTTACAAATCACTGGGAAGCAATCCCTTTGGCCACACTGCTGTGCCCTAAGCCCCTTCCTAGGGTTCAGTCCTTTGATCACCTGTAACGTTGTCCATCAAGTTAAAAAATAGAGAAATGGGCTGCTGGGATAAGCTAGTGTTCTTGTCTGGAACAGAGGGACCCCACCCCCCACCCCCATTCCCGCCTCCTTTTCAGCAATTCCTTTTTTCTGTCTCTGCTCTCTCGATGAGCCTGGGAACAAAATCTTAGCAAGGGGGGGGTTGTGGTTGTTGAATTGTTTGGGAAATGATTATACTTTGGCTGCATTAATGAGGAGTCCTAACGGTAAACAAATTGATTAACTAATTAGCTTAGAAATGCAGCACTATGTTCCAAAGTGAGACACATAAGCAGTTCTAACCTTTGACCCAAGGCTTTAGATTCAAGGTTATATGTGCTGCAGTGTCCTCTGAGTGAACACCCCTGTCACATTGAGGCCCTCAGCCAGAGGCCCAGACCAGTTGTCACCGCTCCTGAGTTTTAAGGCGTGCTTAATTGGCTTCCCTGAGTGCCCGAGGAGGGGAATGGGAGAGAGCTAGCTTGTTACGAGCCCTTCTTTTCCAGAAGAGGGAGGGAGGATAGGGGTCCCTTATCAGCCATCGTTGGACACCTCCAGTGGCCATTAATCAGAGCCAGAGTCTGACTGGAGCCAGAAGAGGATCCATGGAGGGGTGGGAGGGAGACGAAGGCTGAGTCTGAAGCCTTCCCTGGGCCTCACTGACACCCTCACATAGGGAACCTCAACAGACAGACACCAACAGTCCTTCCTCACCTCCCTCCTCAAGTCCGAGGGTATACACAAGTACAAAACCCCCTAAGCCCTTCTCCACTCTTAGTCTCCTCACTCAAATTGTAGTCTCCTCACTCAAATTGAATTAGGTCCTATTTAGCCCCTCTGGCCAGGGCCCATCCATTTTAGCTGGTGTGACAGGTTTATGTTGCTCCCTTACTGTGTTATTATATTGGTGCTGTGCTGCCAGTTACCATTGTGCTAATGAAAATTTAGCACCAGACATAATATTCTTTTTCACAGGATGTGCACACAGCATGCAAAATATCTTGACTGCATTTATAGGATTGAAAGCGCTCATTATTTTTAATGTTTGCGACAGACCGGCCTGAAAAATGGTTTTATGGACAGGAAAACAGCTATTAGGTGTTGTCAGTGTTCGGGTATTCTGTAAATGAATTTAATCTCCCATCCATGTTATCTTGGACATGGCCTTCGACCTTTCTTCTTGTGTTCAAACATAAATAGTTATGTTTGTTCCAAGGTAAAACTCCTAACGAAAGCCTAACAACATTAGGCATCAGCCTAAGTCTATAGCCAAGCTTGTCGCCAAGCTCATTGAGGTGGCACCTGGCTACATGCTAATGTCAGCATGCTAACAATGTAACAATCGCAATGCAACATGCTGATGTCTAACAGGTATATTGTATACTATGTTCACCAATTTAGTTTGGTGTGTTTGTGCTAAACACAGTACAGTAGTCTGTTACTAGTTTTGCAAGTGCTGGAAAATGTTTAAATTGAAAAATTACAATTTGATTAAAACTTATTTCTTTGCAAAATGATGTTCCACAGATTCAAGAAAGTTGAATAAAACTGTTGAAAAGACATGTTTGCCTTAGCCTTTCAATTAAACAGATAATAAATAATAAAATGCACTTTAAATAAGAAATAAAAAATGGTAAATGTAGCCTAATTCTTATTTGCAATTAAAAAAGGGGTATTTCATAGTATAGATCAATGAATCATAGTAATAAATTATGTATCAGTGACACATTTTGGTAATAATCATTAGACACACATCTATCTATCTATCTGTGCCATAAAGGTGCAGCATTAGAGAGCAAAAGGAATTAAGAAATCTTGTCATTCCAAAATCTTTATCAGCACAATGACCCAAAAGAGACTAACTCCTCTCTCATGCATGCAAACACATTTATTTTAGACATACATCCATACACACATACAGAGTATCATAAAGTTATTGGGATTCTACCTCTGGTATCATTAAATCTATTAATTCCATGGTTAGCCACCCAATAGTTGCTGAGATATTTCACTTAAAAACAAAATATCATCATGGTGGCGGTAGATGGAAAAGTCAGTGGATCATCAAAGCCAGTAGGCTTCATTGGCAGGCCATCCAATAGTTGCTGAGATATTTCAATCAGGACCAAAGTGATGGACTGACTGACATTGATTCCTAGAGCCTCACGACTAGTGTGGCCACAAAAAAGTCACATATTGAGTTCATCTAATGAGTAATGCCACATGGTCAATGCCACTGGAGGTCCAAATCTGCAATAAATTGTTCGAATTCTGCACAATTTCCTTTGAAAAATCAACCAGAGTGAAAACATGTTTGTAGATTTGGTAGGTAGACCTTGAAATGTGTTAATTACCAGGAATGCTTCAATCCCACCCAGAGTTTCAAAAGAAACTACCAATCACTACAAAAGCCATTACCGATAGTGCAAGATTCATTATTACAGCAGTTCCCACAAGATGAGAGGCACAGGGGAACTTTCTGATGAATTTCAAGTTTAAATGGAAAGCTTCTGTGGCGTGCACTACAAAGCGCCATGTGTAAATATTGAATAATGAGCCGCTTTCAAGTATCTGCCACGAAAAAACGGCATTAATGACAGCTTTTGGTGTGGTTTACATCACACGGACCCATGAAACGCAATCCCCAGAGATAAATTTGTTATTATTAGTCTCTAAAGGCATGAGATTTACATGCCCCCATGCATTTGCACTCAAGATGTGCTAACACAATTTCTTTGAGTCACATGTGACAAATATTAATGAGGCGCTCATTTGTTGAATGCATGATGCTTAGTCATCATTTGGCACACAAACAAAATCTCCCTACAAGAATGTGGCCATGACTACTTTGTACATACTGCAGATGTTGTACATATACATATTCATTACATTTGTTTACATCACAGTCATTTAGCACTTTTTTATCTATGATTCAACATGAGCACAAGATAAACTACTGTCACTGAATCACAAGCAAGGATTTAACTGTACAAAGACCAATGTTAAGGGTCAAAGTGCCTCCAAAATAAATGGAACATATTCCTGTAAGTTTGAAACAATCATGACTTGTAACAAAAAAAATCCGTAAACAGCTAAAAAAGAAAATAATAACTAGAAGCTATTTCACTACTTTGTCAAATGAAACAACTCAGCATTTCTCCGGCCTGAGTCACGCACAACATTTGCGTTTAGTGTAACTTGAGTTCAGGCTTTCTCATGAGTAAAAGAACAGTGTCATGTAAACAACAGAGTGCTTATACACAAGCTTATTCTAAGACCTGCGTATGTTGCCAAGGAAGTTGACTCAGTGTTGCTTGGCACTGGGTTACTCACAGAACTCATGGAAATAAGTGCTGAAAGTTTGTGTAAAGATTTTAGTTGTTGTTTTTTTTGTTGATTTTAAAAAAAAAATCTCATGGTCAAATGAATTTTGATGAATCATGAGCTAACTGGCGCAGAACACTTGGAATGTGTGAGTTACACAAACACTTACCCTTGACAGCTCCTTATGCATAAATGTGGTTGATCTCAGATATGAAATAAAAGTTTGCCAAATACAATACAATCTGAATATGGTTAGTGTTACAGCGTCACAAGGTCGTAAATTTGTTGTGTCAGTTATAATGACTTTGTTTTTTCAAGGTATAATGGAAATCTTCATCCCAATAAAGTCTTGATTAGCCAAAGAGGTCTTTTAGATATTGAGTCACACGTTTCTATAATCTTACATAATCATTTTACAGTATGTCAGAAAATGTGAGTGTTGACTGTTTGATGCAAAAGCAGTAAACTTTGCTGTTGTGCTGCATGAACAATCGGATGTGTTTCTAAATGCATTGATGTCCCCTTAGGGTTTACTCCTCAAATGTAAAATGGAAACATCATACTTGAAAAAACTCTGTACGAAGCTCACTTTGTAAAACACAACTGCCTTGCATTAACGCTGGCAGCGGAGGCACCGCAAATCAACAGAATGTCAACGCTACAATGTATTTTAAGATAGACTATGTGGGTTGCATTAGTTTGAGGTTGTTTGAACTAGATCTTTTGAAAAAGTTATAGCGCTTTTTTGAGCAGAGTGACAGAGGGAAAGATCTGTAATCATGTTAGTGGATGCTATAGATTTTGAAATTTTCATGTTAAAATATAGTTAAAACCATTAGGTGTAGGATTTAAGAATTTCTTATTTTGGTGCCATCTGGTGGTAGTATCAAGACTGGTAAATGTGGCAGATAGCAACTCAGTTTTAAGATTGATTTAAATTTTTGCATTTTTGCTTTGATTTATTCCTGCAAATATTACCAGTATGCTGTTTTTAAGGCTACAATAAGTTAATACACCAACAGTACACATGTTTGCTCTAGCTAGCTTACAACATGCACCGTTATGTAGGTGTTCAGATTGACTGATTTCAAAACTTGAATGTAAATCCTTTCCCCTCTTGTTTCTGTACCTCAATGAAGTGGTGTCTCACAGTTAACACATGCTTTAATGAACCTGCATATGTTTGCATCCAATCTTTACATTCACTTTGTATGCAATTGCATCACCTCTAAAATGTGCTTTTGGGATCAGTCTAAATACACCTTAAGGGCATAAAATATATCTTATCAGACATTAATCCACCTTTCCCTTCCATCATTTACATTCCTATAATTTCCATTTTTCTTGTGTCCAAATTTAGATATTGTTAGTTTTTGCAGCTAAATTCCACTGTAAAACACAAACACTCACACAAGCTTGTGCAACTTGTGAAAGCTAAGAATGTGACAAATATTAATCACCCTTTGGCATATGAAACAAAATGAAATATCTATCATGGGTGGGCATTTCACCTCTTCTGAATGCTTCAGCACTTTACCTGCACTGCACTATGAGGATCTGCCAGATACGACACACTAGCCCTTAATTTGCATTATGGCAGAGGGAGGGTCAGGGCATCACACACACACACACAAATCACCAGAGCAGCAAGACAGGTGAACAGTTACTCGAGAGTGTGTTCCATGTATGATTAACGCAGCTAAATGATCTGCACAAAAGGTGTGGTTTGTTTGCTTTGATACCCTCAGCAGCAATGTATAATGAGCTATACACCTGTTTTCACTACAACAAAAGCCTCCCTCATAGGAAATATAAGACATGTTAAATAAATTAGACAGCTTAAGTACATTATACTGCAGTAAAATTCTCACTAGTTTTCTCATTTTCCTCCTTCCAAATGTTGAATTAGCTTTAGCATCTAGCATGCTCAGTTTACAATCATGTCCACTCCACGGCCGCTGGTTCCAATACTCTCTGACAGCTGCCCCGCAGCTAGTGCCAATTCCAGGAAAAAAAGGGAAATGGCTATTAACTTTGGCCATGCTACAGCGATAACTGGAGGGCAATGGTTACACAATGAGCTCCCTTGCTAGATATGGTCATTGTGTCAGCTTAGGATCGGAAGTAAACCTGAAAGCCTTGTATGACAAGTAAACAACAGGAAGGAAATAATCAATTTGGTGCTTTTAATGAACAACTCCCTATCTGGCCTCTTTGTCAGTGCAAAATTGCCACACGCTGGTTAAACATTACTCTTGTGATAGTACACTTTTAAGGTAGTCATGAGCAGCCGGGCGAGTCAGCACACAGGAACTTAATACGTGCAGCTGGTATAGTTTGTGCTATGAACTCAAGTTGGAGACCGTGAGTTCAGCCAGGATGAAGTAAAAGCAACTGTGACCCAGTGAAGATGCAGAGTTCAATAACTTTAACAGCTAAAACTATTCCTGTCTTTGCTAGAGGTACTTACAGAAGTTCATTGTACTTTGGTTCAATTGGTCATGGTCAGGGTTACTTTTGTTCAGGGGAGTGTTTTCTTAACAGAAACACATTTTACACTCTCCAGTAAGAGTGGTGAGGCCTGATTTAGACATAAATTGAATTAGAGAACTTTTTAAACATGCATTATGGAAAAGTTTGTGATAAAATGATCAAGAATCTGACAAACCTTGAGTTGGATAGTGTACTTTATGGCTTTCTTGTGAATTAAGAGTGCACTCAAGCTGTCCAAGTCTTTAATTTAAACTCACTTTCTGAGACAGATTTTGAATTTACAAGTTCTCAAAAATACACAGCTTTAGACTGGAGTGTTTCCCCTCTTTCATACTGGCGCAGGCCAAACATTAGTTAGGTTTCAGCATTAGATCCTCTTCCTATATATTAGATCCTCAGCATTAGATCCTCTTCCTATATATGATAATAAATCACAGAAATGTTTTCTGTGTGTGTGTGTATG
>JAPMOB010038997.1:0-19582 GCA_029875015.1 Lepomis gibbosus | reverse complement strand
AGACCTTTCTAATTCCACCTAGGATGAAATTTAATGCCGACTTCACTGCCATATAATGGAAAAATAATTATTTACCTGATTTTAATAATTTTTTAATTAATTTTTATTATAATACATTACTCAAAAATAGCTTTTTGAGGTGTGTTTGCTCTCTACTAAAATAAAACGAATAAAATATTTGTTGCATTAAGAACTCTTAATGCTATGAAACTAAAAACACAAACTAATAGAATAATAAAAAAAGTCATGTAAAATATGTATTTTAATGTAATGTATTATCCTAATGTAAATGTTGCACTCTCAGGAATGACAGAGTCCAAAAAAGTGTGCAACATTTATTTAAAGATCCCCAGTAGTGAACATTTGTAGTGTAGTTTGTAGATATTTTTTTTGGAATAAAGAAAAGAGCATAAAAAAACACAGAAGGATACCACAGAACAAGCAGTCTTTTCGTGCCCAGCTTAGTACAGCACAGTCCAGATAATAGTCCCCAGCTCATGCACAGGAAACGCTCAACTACAGCCCCGGCGCAATCAAAATAATGCCTACTCTGGGGGTTTAAATTACCTGCGCTAGGTGAGGAATGCTGTCATGTGACAGGCAGCTTCCAGTTTCAATTAACCAATAAAAACCGTGAATAATGACAGAGAGTAATAAATATAGGCACTGAAACCAATAAAAGTACCTAGTGCTGTACAAAAAAATAGTTAAGTGCTAAATTAGTTGTGCTGGCAACATAAACGCCATTTGCTTCAGTGAATATTCATCCCATTCTGCTTTTACATCTAAAGCATGATTTAAGGACAAGAAAGGATTTAAGACCTTTGTAATCGAAATTTAACACTTTGTAAACAAAATAACACTTTTAAGGCCTTATTTTTAGAATGTAAAATACTTTTAAGACCTCACGGGTACCCAGTGGGAGGGTGTGTCACCTCACTCTGACAGGGACACTTGCTACTGAACATGGACTATTTATGCTGCTCCCTGATAAAAATGTTTCTGCTGATACCTGTGCAGAAAAAAACAACAATAAAACAGATTTATTTATGTTAACCTGTTGCTAAGAAGGTGCCTGTTGTGGTGTTATGATCGTGGCTCGGGACTCTAACTTGTTTTATCAAGCTAGATAAAAGGTAATTTACCTGGCAGTGGCAAAGAGCTTTGCTTTTATATTTGATTTGATTACATTAATGTTTAAGTTGAGATTTACAATAAATATTTTATTGCTACTGTGTAAAGGGGATACTGCTGGTAAAAAGCACCTTATTTGTTTAAAGTGTCTGCAAACCACATGTTATTGCACTTTTGTGTACACGGTATAGCAGTACATTTAAATAAAAAATGCGCAAGACACTACTTTAGAATTCATTATTCAATTTGGCGCATAACTATACAAATGATTGTGATTAATTGCAGAATATCATGTGAATAGCCGTGATTAAAAAATTTAATTATTGCCCAGCACAAGTTTCTATTGTTTAATGAGAACAGGGTATACCTAGTGTTGCTCTTACACTTGTACTTGTAAGTATAGACATGCTCTTTTTTTAATCAACCACACCCCTGAGCCTATACTGCCATTCGGACCCTATTTTGTCCAGAAGGGTGCTTTCACACCTAAACTGGTTGCTTGAGTTAAAGTGATCCCTGGTGTTTTTGCCCGGTTAGTATAGTTCATTTGGGCTGGTTTGAAAGCTGTCTCTGGCGTGGACCAAACAACCAAACCGATGCCTCTTAAAAAGGTGGGTCTTGGTTCCCATGTGTGAAAGCCAAGTAGCCAACCACTGGATTTTATGACTGCAGATATGTGATTTTAGCATTATTTCAAAAGCTAAACTACTAATAAATACATCAGCTAATTGTCAAATCTGTTCAAGAAGTTATCCTACAGGTGTATTTAGTCCATTAAAAAGTTCATGACAGCAACCCCATAGTAATAAGTCCCGATTCATCACTGTCCAATGTGCCTCTGCTTCATTCTTTAGTCATTATTCACAACATGCGGCCAATTTGCAGTCTAAGAATGCTTATAATCAGTTATTTCTCTGTTAGCTGTTTGTGAACATAAATAAACACATCAGAGGCATTAAAGAGCTTCCCACATGGGAAATTTGATTTCCCCAAGAACTACATCCAATAGCGTCCATGGTGAAAGTACTTTATACAATAAGCCAATTGTTAAGGTTTTAGATTTCTGTTTTCTCCTGTTGTGGTGTTTATGCCATTCCCCATTTTGTAGTGGTCGGTTTCACGTGTCTTTGTCTAGTTTCATTTCCTGTTTGGTCTGATTAGTTCCTAATATGTGGTTCCTCCCTGCTCCTTTTCCCCTGTGTGTATTTGCTTAGTTGTGTTTAGTCCTTGTCGTGTCCTTAAATATTATGGACGCGCATTAGTGATTCTTAAAACATCAGCTGATTATTATTAAGAGAGCCAATGGGTAATAATGTTATCTCTATCCTGTGTGTAAAATCAAAGGCAAAAATCATGTGCAAATCTGAGTTGTTTATAGGTATAACACAGAGGACCACACACATTTAACAAATGTTTCTCATAAGAAGTCACTCACAAAAACAAGAACACAGCTGGTAGTTTTAATTCAAGTTCTGTATTGGAGGTAATCCAAGCTAAGAAATGCTAAATAGTGGTCAATGATGCAAAGAGAACTTTTAGCAGAGTTCCATCCTTGGATGGATAGCATCCCTGGAAAAAAGGGGACTGGACTTAGCAATTATTTAGTCTTGAATTAATTGGATGGTCAGTTACCAAACCAATTTGCCTTGGGTCTGCTTTCTTAGTCAGTGTCTTTCTGGAGTTCACTGCAGACAATGCAATAGTACAGTGATTGATTATCCTGTGCTTATCGCCACTGCTGTAGCTTTAATAATCAGGTTATCTCTTTAACCCATAGACCTTTCAGCAGGTCCATCATTAGCCTCAGGACTCAGGCTGCTCAGCAGGCAATTGAACTGTATTTGAAGTTCTATTCAATAGCCCAGTTTTGTTTTTTTTCCCATGATAGGAAATGCATGCTGTGGGATTTCTGTTTGATGTAATGATGCGGCAGTGAAAAATATGACAGATAAAATTTAATTGAAGTAGTAAAATAAGCACTTCAGCGGAAATGGGGAATAGTGAGAAGATTAAGGTTTAAGTAGTGCTAGAAGTGTTGCATACTTACAGCAACATGCTGTTTAAGAATACCAGTGTATGTTTTCGCAAAAAGACAAACTTCGTCAACACATCTTGTTTAGTTACTTTAACGTAAAAATGTATCTTTTCCAAAAGACAAAAGATGGAGGCATGCATAATGGACTCTCTGGATCTAGCATTGCTGGAGTTCTCACTTTCAGCTTTAGTTCTGTTTTGATTACAACCTGTCTGGTCAGTGGACTGCTTGTGTTTCTTGCCCCGTTGATTTAGATCTCAGCGATTAACTTTATGACTGCAGTATTATCGTAGCTGACATGGCCGCAGCTACAAAAATATGTTTTAATAAACCAGATTTTTTCTTTAACCATGTTTTGGAATGCCATCTGACCCAGTATGTTAAAAAGTCATTGTCGGTGCCTTGTAGAATACATTGAAATGTTAGTGTCACTATACCATATCCACCTGGCAAGATGGAAAAAAGGGGATCTCTTAAATGTTGTGGACACCAGTTTCACAGCAGAGAAAACTTATCTGGGTGGAATGTCATATTCACCTCTCCAACCTCCTTTATCCTTTCTCTGTGTTCCTCCTCCAACCTTCTCTGTTTCTCCCTCTGAATCACTCTCCTTTTCTTTCTATTTGTGTTAAGTTAGTCAGTAAGTAAAGTCAGGATAAAGATCTATTAAAGATTCCACAAAACAGGAAGAACAAGAGGCCAACAGGCAGGGAATGAATGTCTTCATGTGACTCTATTTTAAAAAGACCCATGTTGAATGACAGGACCATATCCGCAGTTCTTTCCTTTGTAGTGTGAGTTGTCAGGGCAGTTTTTGTAATGTATAACCCAAAGGACTACCATGAATCAGGGTGAGACATGGGAACACATTAGCATGGAAATGAAAGACCTACAGAAGAGGTGTGAATCCTATTAGTGTCACCATCAGGATCAGGGAAACAGCGAGTCCATCAATGAGAAATCGTGTTGCATACACATTACTGCAATATTTACATACAGATGCTAGGATTCTGTGCAGTGTCATGACTTCTTCAGCATAATACTACCACAGGCATGGGATTCAAGTCAAAATACAGTGTTACTGTGTTTTAAAGGAGACACGGAGTTGTTAATACTTCCATACATACAAAAGCGCATCTATTGTTTCCTTGCACTTTCTTTCACCTGAAGATGTCATGAAGATCTGGCAAATAATCCCCTAATGGCAAGGAGTCACAGTGGCTGCATCCATCTGAATTAATGGTTTTCACACACAACACTGGATCTGATATGTTGTTCCTCATAGAATATGCGCCCACGTAGCCCTCATCAAAGTTTTTATATCTCTGCGTAGACAATCTCCCCAGGAGCCATCCCAGACATAAACTGAAATTAGTGACTTCCTGTTGTTTCCAACACTGTGCGTCAGCAATATGCCCCAAAAATCAAAGAAAAACAAGTGAATCATGACATGATGGTAATGTTCAGCCAGGAATAATCATATAGCATATTCAGAAATGCCTAAAAGCACCCTGATTTTGACATCTACAGTCTGAATGAAAAGGTAATACAACTAAAAGATGACTAAAAAACTTTAACACACTTCTCTCAGCTTATGTGCGCTGACCTAAGGCAGGAAACAGTTTTGGAGAAAACATTTGACACAGCACATATGCTTTGATAATTGTGGCATATGAGCTATATAATGGTATCACACCCAGGAGGACAATCTGTAATGCAATTATAGCAGCTTCAAAACCCACTTGCTGATAGTAATGAATGAGACCATCCCGCCGTAAATCAACAGCAACGCAGGGGCAGAAATTCCATAAGATAATAAAGGAAATTCCATTATGCATCAACATCACAGCAACATATGGCACAGCTCCATAATACCATTCACATCATTCATTTATCCCATAAGCGCCATGGTAATTATTGCCATGTATGCAGTTTAAGATGGCTCAAAGGACAACAGATGATTGGACTTAAGAGGTGAGGGAAGGCTGATCAGATTTCCAACTTCAAAGTACAGCAGTCCGTAGCATGACCAGGATTCAGAGTGGAACCAATATCCACATTGGTGAATCTGTCTTGAAATATGTACCTACAGTGCACTGTAAAAGATGTCATTATAAAGTCATTTGGTCTGTTATTGATTTTGTCATCTCACTCTTAAAAAAAAGGAAATGCTATTCCTTGAGTGAAGTAAAACTCAGTAGCATAATCTTTATCAAAGTGACTGGCAATACACACAGCAGACACGCGATGCCTTATTATAGCAGTAACACTGATTAAGAATCCACTGCTGAATGTGATCAGGAGTGACAGAATCCAACCCTCCTGCAGCATCACAAGAGACCCTGTACGAGATATACAAATCAAATTTCTTGTTTTCTTCTGTGCCTATGTACAACCCACCAAGATTTAAAGCTGTCTTAGAACACTTGTTAATTGTCATTGATACTGTTGGGATTGCCCTGCTCACATACAATGCCAAACACTTGATCAGCCCACTGTTTCACATGGGCGAAATAAACTTAATTTAAGCTGGCAATGCAAATGTAGCGTGTCACACAAGCGACTGGGGAAGACAGAGAGAGGGAAACAGATTATTTGAGCTGATTTTCATGTCATATACTTTTTTCATCAAGTGAATGATCATGTACGTAAACCTCCAACTTCTCTCTCTCTCTCTCCCTCTCTCTCACACACACCCACACACACCCTCATATTCAGCTGCCTGATTGCCTAAGCCCCTATGGTTTAAGGCTGCAACCAACCTCAATATCCATGTAATTCTTCATAAGCCCACGGTAATGAAAGAACAACATGGATATGGCACAACTCTCAAGAGCCCTGTGATATGATGTGACACACACACAGCAGAGAGAGAAATAAATAGGCAGTGCTTGTTTGAGTGTGTTTGCGTGTGTCTCTCTGTGAGGTGTGTGTCCTTACAAACTGAAAATCAACTGGCTTGACTTTATGTCATTAAGCTTCGGCATTAACTAACAGGACTGGTCGATTGTATTAAACAACTGGCACAATTAGCAGTGAGCCATCTATTGTTTTTAGAAATGATTTGCATTACCAGCAACATCCAACTTAAGTTGGAGTGGAATTCAGGAATACTTTGGAGAGTCAACAATTGTGAACAGGTGGGTGGTTTGGGTAAGGCATTTTTTTAGCTTTTTATTTGCAGAAGAGGGAGTAGAGTTAACTTTACCCACCAGGCTGCACTCGGTAATAAATGGCAGCAGCTGCAAAACAATTGGGATTCCGAATTTTTTTTATCTTTCCCTAATTCTGTAATCGGCAATTGTCGTCTTATTTTTAAGGTCACTGTGCACCTACAGTTGTATTTACTACCAAAAGCCCTGTTTCCTTAAGTTAGACTGACTAGAATGACAAATCCTGTAAATGTTTCCTCATTGTCGTGGTATTTTCGCACATATTTCAAAGATCACGTCAGTAAAGCAGTAATGCAACATCCTGTTCCATATATTTTGTGTTCATGAAATGTTTGATTCTCTGTAGGGGGTGGCTGTTTTTTTTTGGCTTTTCATAATACAAAGCCACGCAAACTAATTTCATATGTTCACCCCACCTCCTTGAATAATGCAGCATTCATTTGTACCCACTGTATGGGCTAAAGTCGGGAAACATGTCATTCGCACCTCCCACGTTTAAGCTACCAAAGTAGAAAATGTATAGTAATGTAGGTAATATTGTAATAGTATTATTTTAACATTTTGGACTTGACTCATTTCTACAGTTCCACCAGGAAAGACCCACCAGACACCACAGTGTTTTCAAAGCAGTCAAGAAGTGGCCGTATTTTGAATCACTGTTGTGCTACCAGGCTGTGATGGAGTGACACAAGTGACATTTATTTATATGAAAATGTCAAGGATTATTAACTCAGGTTAAAGCCATGATTATGACTCTGAATAACACACTGCATTTCAATCAACAAGCTTTGCTGCGCGCATGAATATATGGAAGGAGGGCATCTAGCTGAGTCACGGAATAGCTGAGTGGAAATGATTCATTTAGTGCGAATGAGTGAGTTAATGAGTCCTTGAGATCTCCGTTAGTCAGTATTTATGTCGTGATTTTACAACTTTTGACTCCCATCAGCCTGTATCCGCGTGCTACCTCGGCTGTCATCTCCATAGATTGACCTGATTACCCAGTGATTAGGTCTAATTCAGGTCTTATCAACACACATAATTGGCGTGCTTTGCCTGAGCAAATAATGTACTTGACAGTTTGTCTGAAAACATCCTCATCATCAACACTGAGTTTAGCTCGTCAGACTGTGGGGGCAAATGATTTGCGCTGTGGTTTTCTATACCATAGAACGGTGTGGTTGTGTGTGCATGAAAGACAAGGACAAGGAGAGCAAGTGCGTGTGTGTGCGTGTGTGTGTCATCTCCGCATGTGCATCATCTCTGGTCAGCGGGTGTGTGTCGACACGTTTGTAGGCTGTATATGCAAGTCAGTGCAAACACACACACACATGCACGTACGTGTGCACATGTAAAAATATAATCCACGTATGTTCCTGTCAGACAATTCATGCATGTACATATGCCTGATCTAATAAAGTTCTAATAACTAATGAATAATAATAAACTGTATAATCTCTCCATGCAGGTTGTACACTATGCTGATGCAGATAGGTGTAATTTGGCACCATCACTTTAAAAGGAACCTAAGAGATATTATGGTGACTTATGTAAACACGGTTGCAGTTTTATTTCTCCCCCAGATCCTTGCATCCCTTTTGTCAGTCAAAAATCATTTTAAGGTGATAATTAAAATGATTGTTAATATGTATAATAGCGAAAGGAAGAAAGACAAGACGTGGAGAATAAAAAAGGAATGCTCCTTTGGTCTTTAAGCCTCTAAGTGGTTGGGCCAGTGTACATGTTTGATGGACAGCTTATTCAGCAGCAGCACAGAGACACAAGGTGTACAAACTTGTGTTTATAACAGACCACGTGGTATTGGAAGAGGAATTAAACCAGCATTGTGGCGTGCTACTGTACAGCTGACAAACCAGTTAGCTAGCTAATATTAGCAGTACACTACTGTCCTGGTGGATGCTGGCATGAACAAGCCAAGCTGCAATGAAAAACGTATGTCCATGTTTATAGATAAGATATTGTGCAGAAATTTGCACTTCAAAGTGTGTGGCTCTTGTGCTGTGTCTCAGGCTGCAGACTGGCCATTTATAAAGTTAGCCAATGATAGAACTTACCAGACATTACTGTTTTATGCAACCACAAATTCAAATTTAAATGATTTCATTGCACATAAAATAAGTTCTATGTGAACTGCAAATATCTGAGTGGAGATCACTCGCCACCGATTTATTCTGAAGCAAAACCCCTGCAATTTTAGTTGACTTTATAAGTGTTGCATGTACTTTGCAGGTTCCAGCGTCTCAAATGTGAGGATTTTCTGCTTTTCTCTGTTATAAATATCCCTCTAAATTGAACACCTTCAGCTTTCAGACTGTTGGTCAAACAAAAGGAGCAATTTGAAGTGACACCTCGGGCTAGACGAACTTGTGAAGCGCATTTTTTATAACTATTTTTGAACATTTGATTGAATCATCTATCAATTGATTATTGAAAAATATTCAATAAAAATAATGGCTATTAGTGGCACAACATCTTCTGTGCTGGAAAAGGCGACATCAGTCTTTTTGCTGGTTTTTCACTAATATCAGGGCTTCTGCTCCAAGAAATGCTGCATAGGAGGAGAGCCTATGTGGCCTTGTGTGTGTGTCTTTGCATGTGATTAAAAGGGCACCTCAGTCTGAAACTCATTGCATCCTCCAAAATTCCAGCCACCGGGTTTTAGATTATTAGTGGTGATTCTGTCTCGCTCATTATTTCTACGTGTTTGTGTGAGCGCTTGTGTGTTTGTGCAGATGTGATTGTGAGTGCATTTTTATGTATGTTTGAGAGAGAGAGAGAGAGAGAGAGAGGAAGAGACAGACTTTATTACCGTGATAAACTCAGCGAGTATGTGTATATTTTCAACTGTGCCTCACACACACACACAAGGTTTTTCACCTTAAGAAGGTATTATATGTGCATGAGCGTGTATTTTGCATTCATGATTGTGGGTGGATATAAGTGTGTGTGGGTCCTGGTGGATTTATGCTGTCAGACAGCTTATATTAAGTACACAATGAGAACACTCACATGTGACATTTGCTTGGTGGATGAGTGTGTTTGAACATGGATGTGTGTGTATGCACAAACCTATGTACAGTGCATTCACATTTCAGCATGCATGTGCCCTGCAATTATTTGAGCATGCCCTGCAAAGTAATTTGTCAGAACCCAAAGAGAACAGACTGGTTGAGCAGATGTGCAGGAAACACCACCATTTCCATAATTACCTACCGAAAAAACATTCTCTCCAAAAATCAATTACCCCTCTAACGAATGCACTCGTAAAACGACTAAGACAAACGCAATGAGCTGCAGGGAGCGGCTGTAGCTCACCCCAGTCAAACGGCAAAATGTTCCACTGCAGTATCAAACGGGTGCACAAATCAATTATTCTTCATGCAACATCATTATTTAAAGAAATAATCTATAGTATTTTATATGATAAATGTCCTTTTTGCAACTCTGTATCACTAAGACACCATGCAGCAGTCTTTCAGTCTACAGCCACCTTACAAAAGCTCCAGACTGAAATATCAGATGAGAATGACTTTGTTTTTTCAAAAAATGTCAAAGAGAGAAAACAATAAGAATTCTACATTTTATTGTTTATCTGGTGATTAGCTTAGCTTTAGCACTCACTAACTGCCAAGCATTAAATATACAGAGTAAAAATATCAGCATGACCTTTAAACAAACAAGCAGGCGTAGTGTGTGTCAGTGTGGAATGTAAACTCCTCCATGTTCCTCCGTGTCTACAGCAGGACATGTATGTCAGGGCAGGGCTGTCCTGCACTTGACACAAAGCATTCATAAATTAGATTTTAAGAGAAATTCCTGCTCAAACAAATTTAAAAACCTTTTCTGAACCACTTTCATGAAGGGTTTCTATAGTAGCTCCCAATTTAATTGAATGCTTTTCATAGTTGGCTCAAGACTGTTTTAGCAACCATTCAACCGCTAAAATGTTTTCTGGTATAGGACCTTGACAGGAAATTTCTGGTCAACTTGTTGAACATTGCAATTTGAAATTAAATGTTCATTTTCTTATTCTTCCCCTGTGAATGCTTTCATGAACTGACTCAGAGAGACTGAGCCACAGGCAGCAACTGGATCTTATCCTATTAAAAAGACAAACATATTGTGTTTTCCTCAAGTGTCAATAGCTTCCTCTATCTGAATAATAAAAATGGTAGGTCAATTTTGTGATCTATTCACTTAGCTACACAGTGTGAGTCCTAGGTCACATTCAGGGTTTTCTTTTATTTCCACACCTTGTTATTTTCTATTATTAATCAGAAAGTATGACGTCAGCTGACATGGAATAGTTTTCGATCCAAAAGAAAATTTGTTGAAAAGACCAGCTCTTATCGGTGCACAAGGTAAACCAAATGACCAGCCAGCACATGATCTCCAGACAGCTCTCCTGCTACTATAGCTAAGTAGCTATAGTAGCAAACCAGCCAAATGTCTGTGGGCAAGTTATTTAACACTTGACACACAAATCATGGCTGGAATAGTGTTGTGTTACTCAGCGCAATCCACTTTGTTTTACATTTACAGAGCCACGACACTGGGTTTTTTCTTCAGCGTACACATACGGACAGCTAGCAGACCGTGAGCAAGTATTCTCAGAATTTTACAAAAAGATATGTATTGGATTACAATCGTTTACCCGAGCATCAATACGACTGTTAGGAGTGTTTCGTATCATATCATTCATGGTAACACCTGTCTAATTTTTATGTGATAAAAATGTAATTGTCATATCATGTTAAAAGTGATATTGCAATTTGTTGCCGTATTTCCATCGTGACTATCTGTACAGCTAGTACCAATCCAATGTCCTGGAGTGAACTGACAGTTTTCCATTTTCTGTTACATTTGTTTGATCACAGCAAACTAGAGTAGAGGAGCAGAAGTGCGTCTTTTAGGTTTTGGCCAGTTTTGGCACTCATTAACACATCCAAACAATAAGCCATAATGTAAAAGTTAACCGTGGCCTGACTGTCCATAAAATATAGTATAAGGTAGAAGCTTTAGCTTAATAAACATACATAAAGCTTTATATAGTCATAACCACTGAACTCAACCACAACATTAAAAAGCAAGATAAAACATTTATTGGTCAAGTAGCTGTGCTTTTGGAGCCAGGAATATTTCTTAGTCTTGTGTGGGGTAGCCAGGCAAGGACGGAAAAAATATATTTTTAAAATGGCGTGTTCAAGGGAAAAGGAAAATTTCTGACTTGGATAATTACAACTTGTAGTTGGGTAAAATTATTTAAAAGATACATAGACCTAATATGTATACACATTAAATATATACCCATACATATTATGCCCTTTAAAATAAGAAATCATTTTTTGCAATAAAATAAAAGAAGAGGTATTTCTTATTTTTAAACAATGAATCATAGTGACTGGTATTCACAGAACTAAGTGTTTATTCATTGCTGCTCTGCAGAGACACTTTATTATAATTGGTATACGTCCCACTGTGAATATTTTTACAAATGAAGATGTCAGAGCAGAAATTCCTTGTTGATTCTGTGCATAAAAGTTTGGATATGTCACATTTTGAAAGATAATATGTGTGTAGTAATAGCGCTAGAGTAGACAGCTAGCTGACTCGTCACTGAAATGGCCAGCAACCAAACATTCGCTTAGTTTGCTGAAATTGACTTCATATACATGACCAACAATGTAAAAATATAAGCATACAGAGACATGTTTTCTAAGGATTTGGGGTTATTTAAAATAAAATCCCCTTCTCACCCCTCGCTGGGTGGTCTTCTAACAGAGGGCTGGGAGTTTGAGGGTTCTGCGCAGTATCTTAGCTGTTTGTAGTACTGCACTCTTCTGGAAAGAGACCTCTGATGTTTTACCTGGAAATCTGCTGTAGCCACTCTCCCAGATTTGTTGATACTAGCCTATAGTGATGCAAGGGAGCCAGCTATGTTAGCACGGATCCACTGCTGTTTGCTTCGTAACCTTCAGTTTAGATTTATTGTCATTTTACCAATATTTAGGTGTCGCTGTAACTTTCATGACCCACGTAATATACAATATACAATATACCAATTCACTACAGTAATGTTACTTAGTGCAAGTCTAACAGTTATGTGCAACAATAACATTGTTTATATTATTCAGTCCAGCTCACTAAGTTACATGCTGAAGCTCCAGATTATATCCAGAGTATAGGCGCAGCCCTCTAAGGCTGTCATTAATTGGTTTATCCAGTAGGACCCAGCACTGAAGAGCTTTGTTCACTCCCACCAGCGGCGTGGCCTTCAACCTCGGCCTCAAATATCCATGAGACCAGACAATCGCCTTACAAATGGCTTTTTCTTCAGCCACTGAGAAAGCCAGTGAGGCCCATTGCTGCACCTATATTCATAGAATTCAGAGTTACAGTACATAACTAACGTTAGATTTCATATAGGCTTTGCCCTCTAAGGATATCGCTAGTAGGTTAGAGGTGAAGCAGGATGAGTCAACAACTCAGTGGATCCATATGGTACCACCAAGCACAGACTGCCAGAGCATCAATAAAGACCTGCGGGCATTATGCAGCATGTAATTAACCAGGGCCAATGGAGTTGCATAGCAGAATATCACAGCTCCACTATGCCCACAAGGATGGGAACAGAGACGGAGAGCCCTGTAGCTGTAAAAGTCAAGGGCCATGTAACAGTACCAGTTGCACCCCAAGCCACACGGTGAAAGCTCCCTCTGCGCTGGAGTTGCCAAGCTCGGGTTCGGCGTCCTCCACAGCCTGGAACGGGGCGAAGGGAAAGCTATCCGGAGACCCATTAATGGATGAAGCTGAGTCATTCTACTCCTCCAGAGGCAGAAAAAACAGTGCTTCATCTAGATAGTGGGTGGGAAGCCACACGTCTTTGTCCTGCCTGGCAAAGTTATCCGCTAGCCTCGGTCTCGCCTTGAGGGAGAAACGAGCGCAGTACGGGCTGCTGGCATTAGGGGTGAGTGCCTTGCCGGCGTGCTTTGGCCAGAGGCAAGCCTGACACCAGGGATGGATGTCTCCAGACAGGATAAGCCCTTACGGCAGACGCGGCAAACCCACAGGACGCTGCCGTCATCCTGCCCCAGTCTCATCAGATGGCTTGAGGATGCCATCGTTGATCCGCCTCTGAGCTGGGAATGTTGGTAGCTACAGAGAAGATAGGCACTGGTCTGTATAAAAAGCCACAGCCGGCATGCCGGTGTTTCTGCGGTTATTTTCTGGATCTCTGTAAGAAAGATTATTTACACATTTTTCTCACTCATGAGTTCAAGCCGAGCACGTGTACGAGCACACACCAGGTTGCAATCTTAAACCGCACATCTAGTAGCCATTAAAAACCACATTGAGTGTGTTATCAAATGTCTTTCCTAAGAATGTTTTTTTTTATTAATAGGCTATACATATTACATTTTTTGTGTGTATGTCAAACACAGTAATGTGGTTCTTTGTTGCCTATTGTAAATATTTCATATTACTGATATTCCTCAAAGGGGATTTTGAAGGCTCATAATATATCAAAGCGGAGGCACCACGTAGCTCATGTATAGACTGTCATCTTAGCTTACTGTACCACGAACCTAATTATTATACTAACAGGATCTGACGCAGGCACCTTCTAAGATAGCCAAGGTCACTGTGTCAGAGAGGAGGAGAAATATTGATTCATTCCCAGGGCTGAAAGTAGTTTAAGTTTAATATGACTGGATGTAATTGTTGATTTAATCTTAAAGTGCCAGCATTGTACAGAATAAACCAAATGCACATTCACCGAAACACAACAATGCTGTTGATTGCCTTTCATTCAATAGCCTAAAATAAAGCATACCACCCAATAATCACATGCATAACACAATCCAAGTACAACTGAATGTCAAATCCATGAGCATTGTCGTACCTCTGCAAATGACGTGAAAATCTGAAGGCAATTCTACTTTAATATTTTTGCCTTTTAATCTATGTGAACATAAGAAACCCCTCCGAGCTCTTCACCTCAGGTGAATTAGAACATATGCCTCCTGACTTTAAAAAGCAATTATCTAAAACTGCATGAACTTAATCGGGATGTGACAAGGGCTGCCACATGCCCTGTGGCTTCGTATCTGCCCCTCCGTTGTGCTCGATCTTCTAATATATATTGTATAATGAACAGTAGGTGGCTTGTGTATAATCATTCAGCAGTTTACCACTGTGATATATTCATTTTTATGACCTATACTCATATTTCAGGAACTGCAAGATACTGTAAATGCATAAATGCATTAAATACATTGATGATAAGAAAGGGTAAGATGCCAATTGGGTTTTTATGGCCAATTAATTATCTTTATTTGCTGGTGATTCTTTGTTTTTTTTAATCAAATACACTATGTACTTACTGGAAAATACATTGAAAAATGGTTGGTGGGTAGGGGGCACATTCGCAAACAAGCTTGTCTGTTGTGTTTAGATTGAGCTTCAAGCAGCAATATGATATCATCGCTCACGTAGAAGTTTGCATATTAATACTTTTAATCTGCAGGGTTCGTTCCAAGTTCAAACTTCAACTGCTTAAGTCTGAAAGTCACCTCCACCACCAGCTCCTTTCAGCGATGCACACTTTTCCATTAGTTTGTTTTTAGCAACAATTCATCTGCTTTCAGTGGTTACACATTCACTGACATTCCAACTGCATTCCCTCCATTCTCTTCAACTGATATCTCAGCTCATTCCAAAGCTTACACTATAAATCATTTCAGGTCTTAGGTCTCAACTTTTGAACTACATAAAACAACCTATTCAGCTCATGTTTCTCTCCACACACAATTCACTTCAACTGATTTCAGTGCTTGCACTTCAGCTGCAAATTCAAGAATCGCTACCTGACTATGGTCCGTGCGTGGTTGTAGTGATGCATTCGCAGTACACCCTTACTTCAGTGGAACCACACAACTGGCTGAAATATGTTTCCCACCGTGGCTGTTAAAAGCAGATGATTGGCTTTCTAGCAGGAAAGCTGGGATAACCGCTATCTTTGGAGTTACTGGCTTTCCCTTTGTACTGAGGATTCTGTTAGTGGCGTGCTCCTCTATGAAACAGCTCTGGTATTACATCAGCCTCTTTCTCCCAGCCAATTACTTTTGGTTCAGTTCATTCTAACTTTACCGTGGCCTCAGCCTTTTCTAGTTTTTAAAATTTCTTCAAGATCATGTAAGTTTTTCAACACATCTTACAAGCATGGATGGATAACTGAAAGGGCCCAACAAGCCAAGTGCCTGTACCATGAAACAGGTTCAACATATCCAGGATATCTGTCTGTTATCTGGCTTCACTAAGCCTGACAATTTGTTTAAGATCATGTTGGTCTATCAGCTGGTTATCAACTCGGTAAGTGAACCAAGGGATGTGTTTTTATGGTGTCTATGAAAATCTTAGACTTATATTTTAAGCTTGACTGTCTGCGTTTCCCCATTAAAACACTCTGGCACTGACTAAGTGGTTGTTCTACCTCACTTTTAACAAACGTCTCATCACTTGAAAAATCTGATTAGTTTATTTAATGCACTCAAAAGTACACTTGGTTTTCTCCCTCTCCTGCTCATCCTTTCACCAAAACTTTTTTTTTCTTCCAAAGAGAAAGGTAGGCTAATCCTCAGAGTACAGAAGTCACAAAATCACAGTGTTTGCCAACACGAGCTTTTGGAATGACAATTAGGTAAATGAAGCAAGGAATCCTTAAATTGGCCCCTCAAAACTTCTATCCATACTCTCTTTCCAGCCATCCATCTTCACTTTCATGCTTCAGTCTTTCTAGTGTCTTCCTCATTCTTTTGTTTTAGAGAAAACTAGGCTAATCTCCTGACTCTGTGAGCTGAGGCAATTGGCCACCAGCCCCAACACTGACACTGTCACACATTGTGTGTTTGTTCGTGTTCTTAGTACAAATGCGTGTGGTAGTGCTACTTGGAATGTGCCTACCACACCACACACACAAATGTCCGTCTGCTTCTTTTTTTTTTCATTATCATATACATTCTTTAAAGACTGAATGTTTCAGATACGAGGTTGGTGGTTTGATCACTTTTATTCAAAAAGATTCCATTTCTTGGTTTAAAATCAGCTTTATTGACAACATACAATTTATACACAGTACAATGCAAGCGGAATTTGTTCGTTGCATTTACCCATCCTAGTCATTTAAACCTGCAGTGAGGACCTGTTTCTCCCCTAGTGACAGAGAGAGTAATTACACAAACACTGTCAACGTGTGCTTATTACTTAAGAAAATAGTTACAACACAGAGACATGTCCACAGTTTCAAGACAATGATCCATAATAAGTTTAAAAGCTGCTTAGCAATAGCTTTTCTCACCGCATTCCAATGAAGAAACTCTACACCATGTATGTCATCGCTGTCACTTTCCTTTTTTTTTAAAACTTTAGTCCTTCCTCTGAATGCCAAAAAATTCTCCAGAGCCATGTAGAGAAAGAGTTGTGTTATCTCTGATCAATTTCAATTCAGATGCCTTTATTTTAACAAGCTACACAATAAATAAACATAAATAAACAAACACTTAACACAATAATTTTCTCCAATGGACCTTTTTTACGTCAATTAAATATTCCTAGAGTTATTATATGTCTTGGCATTATCTAACATTAGTAGATGTAGTAATTTATCATCTTGTAACACATGTTTTATGTACATCTTCAATTGTTCATGCATTCTGGGTCAGCGCATAATTAAAAATGAAAAATGAAAACATCAATTTCAAATGTAATTGAATTGTATTTGATTCTATCCTACAAGTAGACAAAAAGGTCAACATGTCATGATCGTCTTTACCATATTATTATATATATAAATTTAAAATAAAATTACAGAGTACTACATCAACTGAAACCTTGACTAGTTTTTGATTTTGTGGGAAATTTTAAAAAATCCAGAGGAGTGACATGTTGTGATGACTAATCATTTAAAACCAGAAATAAATCCAATTTAATAATGCACATACTGTGACTTTTTGCTTTCTATAACTCTACATTACTGCAAACCTACCTGCCAGGACTTTATTAAACAAGTAGCCAAAATATGAGGTCACTTGACATTAATATGAGGTAAGAAGTAACTTGGCAGACTGATGCATTTTTAAAGAGAACCATCTCATTTGCAATTCTATTTTTTGACGGCTGCACTGTTGGCCTAGGTTAATGTGGCAAACATGAATCACAACGTACATGGAGAAGCAGTTCCGAAGAGGTTAAGGTGCTGACGTTTAACAATAGCAATAGAGTTTACTTATCTTCTTTCCCCTAAAATCAATAAAAGCAAAAGCCTCTGAATGTCAACTCATAATAAAATGTGGGTTAAGTGTAAAACAACTCAAAGCCAGTAGCCGCGAGCCACTAATACACGTGCTAGCAGATTAGCTCACTATTGCTAATGCTAGCCTAGCCAACCCCGTTAGTGACATGACCGTCACCCTACAGGTCCTTTGAGAGTCTTCCAGTTCTTCCAATGAATGCAAAAACCATATTAAACATCACATTACTGTGCAGTACTGGCCAACACTGGCTAGTTGCATGCTTGTAGTGGTAGTTGAAATCTTTGCTCAAGAGCACATTCTGTCAACTTTGAATAAGTGATTTCTTTTTCTCATGCAAACCTCACTGTTTTGTGATTTTTACTTTGTAATATGCCCCTTTTTTCAGATAGAAAAGCTATTTCACGTCCAGTGCAGCCAGCGCTGTACTGAGAACCACTTTGCAGTGGTTGAGTGCCTTGCTTAAAGGCACTCAATTGGAAGTGGTTAAGGAAGACAAGAGCATTAATCATTCTCTCCACCAAGACCTCACAAGCCTTTTTGATTAACTGCTGCCTCAAATTAACTTTCTAAAGAGTTATTTTGTCTTTGATAATGATGAAAAAAAATATGTAGCTTGCTAGTTTTAGTCTTGTAATAGTTTTTCGACCCAGCATTCAGGCTTTGTTCATTGTCAAGGTTGTAAGAAAATAATCAAATTAATCGTGTACCCTTTTCAAACGAAAACAGGCGCATCCTTTTTTGCATAGCAACACAAAAGAGGAGTCAAGGGTGCTACTTTTCTTAATCTTTAAACGTAGATGCAGTTTTTGGAGAGCACAAAAATCCTTGAAACAGGAAATTTTAGGCTTATGAAATGTAGTCTGATATACTTTTCAAAATGAGGTTTCATGTTACTCTAGTACATCACTAGTAGTTCACCATTACAATAGAAATCAAATTGGATAGTCGTTATTAGTTAACCAGATAAAGTGGACTTTAAACCAATCCACCACTGTCAGTGAAGTCTTACAATTTGCCTGACTGATTGATGTGAGTAAAGCATGCTTTATTCCATTCCATTATATACAATGAGCATCAAAAAAACAACATGCCTCTTATAATCACAAGGACAATATCATGTTTTGTCAGCTATGGCAAATGTTTGAGCTCAAAAAAATGACCAAGCCAAATTAAATTTTATCTGCTTGTCATTGATACACAATGCGAGACAGCTGTCTTTTGATATAAACACTTTTTTTGTAATGCATTGGATGAACTTCTTTGCCAAAAGAAATAACAGCATGGTTGATTAATTGAAGATATATGGTGTGTTATGGGAACACGTTCAGCTTAATTTCACATTTTCTGTGTTGTCACAATGTTCATTATTCAGACTGATTCCTTGAAGGATTAGGTTTTTCCAAAGCATTTAAAATCACATCAGCTGTCATATATAATTTGCTTTCTCACAGATCCCTCTGAAAAACTCACACATCTGAGCCCTTCACCGGAGGCCTGCTAAACATTCAGTCATTTGAAGCAGTCCTCACAAGACTGGGACCAGCACAGAATTAGCAGGTGGAGGTGTAGTGATGGAAAAGTACACAGTACATTTATTCTACCTTCAAGCCTACCAGGTGTCTGAAATGTTTTTGACCCAAAACCTACCGTTTACTTTGAGCAAAACCTTATGTTTTTAACGTTTGTTCACTTCCACAGTTTGTTTTATTTTGCAATATTTTACACTCCTTTTGTCACTCCTTAGGAGGAACCATTCACAGACAATGACATTCGACCCACCAAAATGGGAAAATGGGTAGAATTCTACAGTACATATCTTTACCGGTAGTAGTAGTAGATATGAGTTAGCATTGCGCGCTCCCGCGAACCCCCCCTCCCCCCTTCCGGTCCACCCCTCCCCCCGCGCG
>JAPMOB010038989.1:0-22865 GCA_029875015.1 Lepomis gibbosus | reverse complement strand
TGCAGCGCTACTGCCGACTAGCGTTTGGGGGTGTAATCGCAGAATGACGGACACACCTACGCACAAGTATAAATGCATGGGGCATAGGTATGCACATAGACCCTACACAGGAGTATAAATGGGCCTTTACAGTTAGATTACTATTGATCTACTACACGATCATGGTCTAAGCTGAGAACATGTGTAACAAACTGGTAGTATGAAGTCAAGTTGTATTAGTTATTAAGCATGATTGTCCCTACAGACAAAGTTAACTTGACTGATTGTATTGGCAGCAGACAGGATGTTTAACTCGTGGTTTGTGTGGTTTGTGTAATGATTTTCCCCAGTGTCTGCCTATTGTGTTGGACAACTCTCTCAGCCATCCACTATTGGAAAAACTCTTGACTACTCTCAAATACAGCCTTCATGACAGCTCGGAGAAAGTCCGCACAGCTTTCCTTGACATGCTACTCAAGGTCAAGGCAGTGCGTGCTGCCAAGGTACAGTATGTGTGGTTTCTTTTTGTTGGATACATTGTTGGCAAAACATCAGCGAGCAAGTGCAGATTTTGTCTTATGTGATCTTGAGTTTCTGAAATATGTTTCTTTTGGCTTCTCATAGAAACATTTAAAGTACACAGTAATCTAGCTTAAAACTTAATAGACACTTTATTTATTCATATTTCCTTACTAAACAAACCCATAGTAATAGTACAAACATCAGGAAAAAAATACAGACTAGACCCATTGTATCATAAGTACAATACAAGACACTTGCATTGCAAATATTAAAGCAACATTAAAATTAAACAACTGTATACATGTTTGTAGGGTTGTTAAAAGTCAAAATCTCTCTAAAAAATTAAAAGGTCAGAATCTCTATGACTTTAATCAAGATGCTGGAAAGATTATATTCTCCACATAATCAATGAAGGTAATTAAGGTGATGACTATTGACTATGACTATTTTATTGGAATAAAAATGTATTATCTGTCTCTAAAACACACACATTAGCTACATAAATAATACGTCATGCGCACAAATAAATTTCAATCTGCATATCCAAAAATGGACGTTCACACAAATAGTCTGCGAGTATCTTAAACCTGTCAAGATGAGAAACATGTGAGCAAATGTGTTAATGAAAATTAAATATTTATCTGTCTATTCTTATGATGTATTTGAGTGTTTGGTATAATTCCAGATGTAATTCAGCCAAATTACACTTGAGACACAATCCACTCACAAGATGTGAAAAAGAGGTTTCTTGTGTTCCACTCTCCAGTTCTGGGACGTGTGTAACATGGACCACCTGCTGGCCCGTCTGGCTATCGATTCCCATACGGTTTCCAAACGCATTGTCGATCTGCTCTTCAAGTCCTTTTTCCCCGTCAATGAGGCGGAGCGGGAGTGGTGCTGTCGGTGCATCACCCTCATCCAGATGAACCCCATGGCTGCCAGGAAGTTCTACCTGCATGCCCACAAACACACAGCACCCACAAACATAGGTAAGTGCAGTGTGAACTCGTCCCTTTTATTAAAGACAAGAGAAAAATGAAATGATTCAGCATGTTGCATTTGTAATATGTTAAGTTCTTCCGATGTCGAGTAGCCATGTATTGTTTTGTCTTCTCCTCCAGTAAAGCTGATGTTTGCCATTCGCCGTGTTCTGAACCGCTGCATCCAAACTGATGGTGACCTCTCCGAGATTAATGACAGCAACAAGGAGAACAGCGCTGTAAGAGAGAGACACTCGTGCTAACAGAGAACAAGTTTGAGTTTGGATTATAGGTTTTAAGTATTTGTATTGTTACATAAGCGCGACAAACTAAACACTGAGAAATACTCCTATCTTCCCCAAATCAGGCTCAAAGTGCATTATCTGATGTCAGAATATTTACACACTCTCCCTGGCTGCTTTATTACGTATACCTGTGAAATCTAATGCAATCCTATACAGCTTCAGATTGCTTGTATTGTCAAACCAACAGTCCAAAACCAAACGATATTATAAGAGAGATTAAAAGAAAAACAGAAAACTATAAAGTAGTTGTGGAGGAATAGATTTCTTTCATCTCCAGCTTCATGCGTTTCAACTTGCAGATCAGAAGTATTTTAAAGTAGTTAATTTTAGGTGTCAGTCCAAACCTGTATTGTCATTAATATTTAATGAGATAAGATGTTGTACATTAGTTGTGTACACCGTGTGTCTGAGTTTATGGGGATCTAATTTAGAGTTTGATTTTCAGCAGGCTGAACCTCTGTTTGGGAAAGACATGGCCATCGTGTCTCATCTTCTGGAGGTCGTGGTCATCCTGTGGAGAAGTGTTGAGAAGGGCCTGAAACAAAATAAAGAGGCCCAGGAGTATACTTTTGCCAAGTTTGGAAATGTCATGTCCAAATATTTCCAGAGCTTTGAGGTACTTACACCTCCATGTGTTGTATTTGTTTGTGTTAGTTATTCTTCCATTATCAAGTAGTACTGTAAAACTTTGATTTTGTTTTTTCAGGATGAGCGTTGTACCGTTCCTCTTATACACCTGGCCTCATTTATGCCTCCAGCTGCAGTGCCGACATTCAGGTGCCTCCAGCTCATTCAGCTTTCCACTTTCTTGTATTTTACACCCTTTCTTCTTTTCTGTTTTACTGACCAACCTGTGTCCCTCATCCTGCCCTATTGTTCCCAGCTGTGGCATCCTGTCCAGACTGAGGAGGATGGACCCTGGAGCAGTACCAGCACAGTACAGCCAGCTGTTAGACTGCATGTGCAGCTGGGGCCAGGCCACTGACATTCTCGAACTCATCACTGACTGGCTCACAGAGGCTCTGCCCAAGCAGGGGGTCAGTCAGCACAACAGCAAAAGAGCTTTGACTTTGACCAAAAAAAAACTGTTATTGTTTTGTCGCTTGTTGGTCTTTGAAAAAGTCCTCTTTCTTTCAACTCCAGGACAAAGCGAATACCAATCGAAAGGTGCGGATCCAGGAGACGGTGGAGGCCAAACCCGACCTGGCGCTGGCTTACCTAGATTATCTGTTCAGCCACACTTCAACACGGGAGAAAGTCCTGGCTCTAGGTCAGAGTCCACTGAAGCAGCTCCATACAGTTCTAGGAAACTGGCGGGTATGTTGTCTTTTTTTGATAACACAACATAACCTCTCAGTCCATCTATCCCTGCTTGAATATGTTTATACACAGAGTAGATTAATGTATTTTATATCTTTCCTTGCAGTCAGTGCTGTTCACTTACCTCAGCTCCACTGTGGAAGATAAAAGTCCTGGTGTGGAGACTGCACTGAAGGTCTTCATGTGCTACGGGCGTCTCGGTGCACATCTGCAACACAATGTGAGTTTCTCATTCGGTGTGCATTACATTTAGTCTTTCCTCCCCACTTTTAACTTATGTATCCAGTGGCCATACCAAAGAGTTTGTTTTACATTAATACAGTTACAGAATATTTTATCTAGGAGCTGCTTAGTGTAGCAACTGGTTTTATATGAAGCTAGGACAGTAAGGGAATGTATTTTAGTAATGGATTAATGGTTTCAGTCATTTTAAAAGTAAAAATAGTGAAAAAATGCAACAGATTCTCAGATGACATGAAATGCTGCTTCTCTTTGTCAAAATTAATAATAAGCGCTATATCTTGCGGTTTGAGATTTTTGGTCACAGTAGTTGTTGAGATAGGGAAGTGGAAATTAATATAAATTGTGTCCCCTCTCAAATTTAGTTAAAGAAGGAAGTTATAGGGTTAAAAAAGTTGTGAAAATAAAACCATTTGCTTCTCTCCTAGTCCTCAGAGGGTCGAGACTACCTGCTCTCTCTGGAGCATGTGGCAGCGTGGGTGGCCGAGAGGGTGCTGCCTTTCCTGGCCAGACCTACCAACAACGCTGATGGGAAGGAATCGGAGTCACTGGCTGCACAGATAACTGAGGTGAGCTCTATTTCTTATGTAAACATATATTTAGTAATATGTTTTCAGTGGAGGACTTTAGTTCCCTAAGAATTAATTGAGCGTAAACAAATATGTGTTGGGCGTATTGTGTGTTTATTGAGCCTTGCCAGACTACAGTTAGTGTAGCTAAAATGATTTGCGGAGTATGGACGGCTGTAGTAAGCATCAACATTTAATTTGGGCAAATGGGGGAAAATGTGTGTGGTCTCCATTAAGGGAGGACAATCCTCTCCACTGCAGTACCGATGGGTGATTTAGGCTTACAAGGTGGGTACATTTTATAACAGAATACTAGTTTTGGCAGATGCACAAGAATGAAGTAAATTATTTTTTGATATTTATATCTTTCACCAGACAATTAGATCAACAGCTAGTCAGTCCCCCTCAAACAAACACCCAGTAGCTTGAATAGCTCTCAGTACAGGACATTGATTTTCCTGAAGCCTTTTGATACTTCATGTCATTTTGAAGCTACTTTGAGGTGAGATCTGTGAGGTCTCTTTATGGTAGATTTGGATGGTGTTACAGGGGTGAATGGACGGTGAATCTGTATCTCCTAAAAATATTTCTTATGTAAGGTCATTTATGTGAATTGTAAGGTCCAAGCAAGATGATTTCTCCGCAGGGACTCCAGGGTTCTGGCAAATTAAATCTTATCTCCTTGTTCACAAATTGCCAGTTTAGATTTGTGTCTGACTCATTTTCACCCTGATACATGGCCTGTACCAAGGCTGTTGGTGAAAACACAAAGCCATGTTGTTATCCAGAACATTAAGTTTTGTGGAGCCTTTTTACCTCCTGCTTCCAGGACTTTCAGTTCTGCTCGGTAAATTCAGACTCTTCATAGATCTCTCTGCTGTACATGTCTCCTGCTCACACTGAAGTGATCTTATTCTCTTTATTTGTGCCATTATTTTTCAGCCTGTCACCAAACGGCTGCTGTATTCAGACAATGAAAATAACCCTGTGTGTGTTTCAGTGAGCTTTTTATTCATTAAGTGGTGGTGGATTGTAGGCAGTTATAACCTTCTCCTGAGACTGGTTCTGATCTCTATTTTTGAAACGTTCATCTTCACCGTGACAATGATGCATTTCACCAGAGTTTCCTGACTGTGTGCCGAGACGTTTTGCTTGTGGGTTTGGGCGACGAGATGTTCAAGGGTCAAATTCTCCACCTGTGCTCGCTCACCCTCCTCTCAGGTGAGTGTTTCAAATGTCTAGTGAACAATACCCCAAGGGAACTGGTACACTGCACCTATGGAAAAGTATGCAGTTTGGAATAACATTTTTTAACATAAGCTTGAGTTTATTTCACGTCAAAGGAGACCTATTAAGACTGCATTTACAGTCCTATTTTCTTGTTCCGTGACTCCTGTATGATTCAGTCTCTTTATGCCCCCCTCAAAGCCCACTGTCTTCTGATTTGCCAAGACCTGAAGCATGTTACCAGGCCAGTGCTCTAAGCTAAGGTTTTTCCCAAGGACTTTCAAAATAATAACAATTAAATTGCGTTCCCCTGCGATAAAATAATTGTTGCATTAATTAATTAATGCGGTAACACAATAATAACGCATTAATGTGCCCATCCCTAGTTAATATATTAATGATTTAATTTTACTGTATGCATTGTCATTTTATGTAATAGTATACTATATAGTTCACCACAGGTATAATATTTATTTCACTCAAACAAAACAGCAGTTTCATATTTGTGATTTGTTTCATTCATTAAATCCTTATGCAAGAATAATGGCCTACATGGGTCTCTTAATTTGTTAAAGCTACCATCTCATCAGTAATCACAACCATTCATGCAGTAGGAGTTCCATATTTGAAAGTTTACTGTGGCACGTCTAAACGTTTTTTTAATGTCCCGCCACATCCGGGCTGTGATTGATCAGTTGATGAAAAGTGAAATTGATGTGCCGAAAAAGTTGTTCAAAACAGAATGTTCAGAACAGGGGGAGATCTGAGGTTTTAGCTCACAGGGATTCTCTTACCTACCTCATTATTTGAAGCATTGCCCATTTTTAACATGAGCATCCAACATTGTAAAATTGTAGATAAGTCATAAAATAAGGAAAAGCATAAAAAGAGCCCTGTTGCATCTCGTCTCTTTACCTGAATGAACATCTTTACGTGTTGTGGTTCCAGAGGCCGGTTACCTGTGTATCCCTGCAGTACTGCTGATTTTAAAGGAGGTGGCAGATAGCTACGTACCCGAGGACAACAACAACCAGGTTCAGCAAAATCCGGAAGACACAACCACTGTCATTCTGGGTGTGGTAGCCAACATATTCCAGAAGATTATCGAGCTCTTGGCTCGCCGTCTTAGGAAGGAACCAGAGGAGGGACAACAGGTAGACATTAAACCCCCACCGTGTTTAATTTAATTTGATCTAATTTTAGATCTAATTTAGTTGGTGTACCAATACCTTTTGTTTTGCATAAACTGCCCATTTATTTCTTGCTTATCCCTCTAATGGACCAGTCGGCCTCCACACTGGCTGGTTTCTCCCTGCTTGTTAAAACAGGACCACGTTTGTTTTGTTCTTGTAACTCCATTATAACTGTCACTGCAGTGGTATTTGTTGCACTCGATGTCCCAGCACTGTAGTACTTGCTCCATTAGTAAAGACTTTTTCGATTTTGTTAAGGATGTCTCCATCTTTGTGCCCTGACTTAGCTGTGTCAGTCAGCCGTTACTGGCCTGACAGACTTCCTCCAGGTAGCACAGAACTGGGACAAAGCACCTCTCAGCGGGGTCTTCTCTACTCTTTTTGCTGCCATCATTGTGGAAAAGAGACATTTGCTTCAGAAGGTATGAGCTACAAGCCAGAGCATTTGTCTTTTACCAATATCCCACACGTCCTTGGCTTGATAAGGGACTTGACCGATTACGCTCTTGTGCATTTCAATTAAGGGAATGATGAATGCTGCTGTGCTCTTATTTTTAAAGATTACACATCCTGAAGAGATGATCCCCCCAGAGTCAGTGGAGGACATGCCTCCTCTGTCCAGTGTCCTACTGTCTGTCATCCTTAAATTACCCTCTGTTACCAGGTAAATATCCTGTGTCCCTTTTCTCTTGATTACACGTTTAACCTACTGAACATGCCCTCACCTTAGTCTATCGTTTCTGTTCTTTTAGAAAGCTTACCCTTATGATTCTGTTTAGTTTGACACATTTACTTGTGCTAAATGTAATACATATACAGTATAATAGCCTTATTTGTTCTTCAATGCTTTTTTTCAGGGCATTTTTGACAGAAGTCATCTTGTCTTTGGACTCTGAAGCCATCAGCAGTCTGTATGAGCTGGCTGCCGTCCTGCATGTCATGGCAGTCATCAAACCCAGTGAGTTCACATGGCTGGAGTTTTTTTTCTGGTCAGTCATTTTTTAAAGATAATTCACAATTTCTTACGTCACTTTTTAAAAATTCTCTAGCGGGGCAGTCTAAAGCGGGCTTGAAGAGCGCAGCCACGTCTGTGCAGCAGCAGCTTCACAAACATGCAGTCACATTGGTAGACAGCAGAGACATCCAGAGGTAAGTGGAAGGAAATCTAAGGGTGGGTTCACACCTAAAAGTCCGGTTCCTGAAATGAACCAATGCCAGGATGCTACATTGTTTCAATTTTCTTTCTGGTCCAGTTTGTGTTCTCACATGCAAAAATTCAAATGGTCCAGAAATGGTAAGCATGTGGTGAAAATGTTAGTTGTTTCAGCCTGGACATCGTACATCATCATCAACAGCCATTAGGTTCATGTTGGTGTTGGTCTGGAGTGAATGTCAGCAGACTTTGGAGGGTCATGCATATGAACGTCTCGTACGACAGCAGGTGTTAAATAATTTAATAATGCAGTAATTTTGAGGAAGAAACTCTGCATCAGACTATTTTAAGTGACACATACAATGGTAGCTTCCTGTGATTGGTTCAAATGGGGTTCACATCATAAAAGAACCGCTCCAGAGTTCACTTATCAGCTGTCCGAGACCACCTCTTCAAGGGGACCAGAGTGCGGTTGTTTGGTCAGCACGAGAGTTCGAGTTGTTCACAACAACCCAAATGTCTTGGTTCAACCGGAGTAAACAAGGTCTGTGTGAACCCACCCTCATATATTTCAGATCTGTGGATAAATAGTTTCAATGATTGTTGGTATATGAGCTGTAATGTAATGTTTCATCCCTTTCTGCCACAGGGTTATTTATGAATCTTCTGTGAAGACCGTGAATGAAATTCTGGATTTCTAGGTTTACTTATGTAATATCTGCTTCAGTATCTGCTACAAATATCTACAATAAATATCTGCTTCACATTGTAATCTTGTCAAGCGAGTTATACAATATCTGCTTTGTTGTTTGAATCACATGTTAAATTTCTAGCGGACAAAAATCATGAAAATAAATAATAAAGCTTTTATACAATATGGTCTTGGGTTCAAATACCACTATTTTTTAAATACCACTATTCACAGCCCACGGGCTGTCGAGGTGAAGTAATTTCCTCCGCGGTGATATGTTGCGGTATGCAGTATTAACACAATTGTATCTGTTTTTTGTCAATTAAGTAATTTGGTGCCATAGATCTCACCTCATAGCACAGCGAGCCGCTAACAGCCCCGGGCCCGGGGTATTATTATTTTTAATAACGCAGGTTAATACGGGAGATTTACGGGAAAATACTAATACGGAGGACGGCGGGAAAGAAGACTTTCCCGGCCAAAACGGGATACTTGACAGGTATGACAGCAGCTTCATTGTCATAGCAAGCTAGCTGCTGGGTGTTAGTCAGCTTTGCCAAGCAAACTCATTTTTGTACTTTGTGACCGTGTGTTTGTCAAACGTAGCTATATCATTACTTAAAGGGCATGTTTATCAAGTCAATTTGGTGCAGAGCAGAATGGGCTGTTCACAACGGGCCTAACGTTATAACTAAATTTCCGCAGAAAGCAACATGACAAAGAGCTGCAGGCACCCAACACACTACGATCTTTAGTGAGCTTCAAATGAGGTTTACCGTTAAATTTCTCACTACTGTCCCTCTGGATTATGTTAATCCAACATCATCGAGCCTGCTAGCCACATTAGCCGCACAATATGCTAACGTCAATTTAGCTAACCTTGAAATAAGCGGTAAAACAACAACACACGGCAACACTTAACAGATTTCAAGTTTGAAGTCAGATCATGTACAGCCCGTGGCCGTCTGTCCTTTAGCTGTTACAGAGCTTGTTACGGTTGTGGAACTTTTGAACCACTAATTCATTAATTTAACACCCACTGATGTGTAAAGTATGAACATCGCGGTTGTTGCGGTGCTCGCCATCCTCCACGGTACAGTACGCTTGAACAATAGCATGATATTTTAATTTTGCAGTTATCGCGACAGCCCAAGCCCTGACCCGTCAAGGCATAGAGTCCTCTGTGTAGCACTGTGTTCTGGCACCTTTCTATCATAACCAGCATCAACTTTTCATCAGTTTGACCTACAGTGGCTCCTCTGTTGGATTGACCACACATAATGAACCTGTTGCCAGTTCACCACTTAATTAAGGGTCAGTTTAGGGAAGATAATAGTGGCCACACATAATATTGACACCCAATTTGGACATTTTTAATAATTGTTGCGCTCACATTTTTTTTTGCCAGTGGTTCAGACATTAATGGCTGTGTGATGTGTTATTTTGACGGGACAGCAAATTTACACTGTTATACAAGCTGTACACTCACTACTTTAACGTTACATTGTGGCAAAGTGTCATTTCTTAAGTGTTGTCACATGGAAGATATAATCAAATATTTACAAAAATGTGAGGGGTGTACTCACTTTTGTGAGATAGTGTAAGTATGGTATGCTTATGCGATTATATGTGTAGGTGATTTTATTTGATGATACTATGTTAAATATTTTTTTTGTGAAATTAATAAGCTGTCAGTCCTGAATTTTTTCTGTTCCATTTATGTTTTTTTGTTTTTGTTTTTTCACAGTAGTTACTGACTAACTTTTACTTTTGCACTTGTGGCCTAGAAATAACTACAATAAATATAAATTTTCTATATATATATATAAAATAGACAAAACAACACTCACCACAATTGTGTAAAATGAGTATAATATACAGACTAATTATAGAGAAATAGTGTGTATGTATTTTCCTTCCTATGATGTTTTTTTTTTTTGCGTTGATATGTTGTCACGTGTTTCTCATAAGTCTAAATTTGGAAAAGTATAGCCTATATACTTAATCAGTCAAGTTAATAAGAGCTATCAATCACTACCTTAATGTTTTTCTCTCGGGTTTTGAGTTGCCTTCACTGCTTCCGGGCAGCACTCACTCAGTACTCCTGTGCCATCCATCCATCCATCTTTCATCCGTCCATCCTTCATCCATCCGTTCGTCCCTCCGGCGCTGTTGCATGCTGTGCGCATCATCCCTCCTCACCATGTGTGTGTTTGACGTCAGAAACTTAGGAGGGGCTCCGCCGTGGAGCTGGTTGCTGTTTGTGGTGCTGAAACAACGCCTGTATTGTGTTGCCGTTTAGCGATTCATTTCGCTGCTGCGTTTCTCCCGTGCTTTCTCCGGCACACATGCCTCTTTAGTCCGAGTGTCGTCCGAGCAGCTCACACCTGAGTCAGCGTTGAAACATGCAGTTTTAGCGGAGGTGTGCGATGGATTAGTTGTACTGTATAGGCAGGAGCGGGTATGGATTCGCTGTGGTGTCCCATCCTCTTCGCTGCATTGGCTGTCAGCCTCTGCTCCTCACCTGCCCTCGCTGACAGAAAATATGGTAAGCAAACTGTTTCAGTTTGTTTTATTGTTATTTTCCAAAACACTTTGTTTTTTATTTTATTTTTTAAGTTTTTAATCCGTGTCTGTGCGTGGAGCTAAATCCATCTGGACTGTCTCGGTTCAGTCTGGGTCGTTTACACAAACATGTGCTGTCTTTGCAAAAGTTATTTTTTTTAGATTATAGTTTATCACAGTATTTGACAGTACTTTTGACATTTCCAAAACTTGTGTTTGTGCTTTGCTGTACCTGTTTGGATGTGATCTGAAGACCCAACAGAAAAAGTTACATAATCTATCAGGCCTAATGGATAACATGTTTGCTGTGAGACTCAATTTTTGTGTTATTTGTCTTAACTGCTCATTTTATCAAACTATACACCAAAAGCAGGGGGGGTGTTTGTAGGCAATAATGTGTTTTACAGCCAGATTGACACACAACCATAATGCACAAAATTTCATATGGTTTTAATGGTCCACATGCCCTGGCAGAACATGCCATTTTAAATCTAACTAAATATTTAATAATATCCTATGCCTCAGAAAAAGGCCATCTTAAATACAGCCCAGTGTCATTTTCAGACTTGGCCGGGTTGTATTTTCATTACCCTTGATTTGATCTTCCAGCCCTTCCTCACACTACACTGTCATTTGAAAAAGTATGGCACATGTCCAAGTATAACATGTTAGAGAATCCATCATGATAGCTGGTTTCTTTTAAGACACAAAAAGATCAGAGGATCTCTCATCTGATGGCTTCAGATGTGTGCTTCCTTACTCACCACCTCCAATTTACACCTCTAATCACACTTACTAGTTCAGGACTAGCAGTCAGACCACTTGATAGTATAAACACTATTATGAGTAAGAGGCAAATATAGGTCTCAGGCTGGCACTCCTGCTCTGTGGTGATTCATTAAGGCACAGAGCTGCATCATATTCTTAATACTTAGAACCAGAGGGTGTCCATCCTTTTTTTTAAACTTGCACACACCATCCACTTTACAATTTTTGCATTTTTAATACATATGCACATGTTGTTTTTCTCCCTTCACGTTGGATAATGAATGCATAAAGTACTTGTGAATGAGTCATTGCTTATTCCCAGACTGCCTTTCTCTCATTGAATTGTCTGTAGGTTTTTCTGTGTGTGTGTGTGTGTGTGGAATAGGTCTCCATTGTCAGAGTGTAGCTGGGATTTAGAGGTGGTTATTGTTTTTAATGAGTCCCCCTGTGGCTGCACTGCCATTGGAAAGCTTTAGATCAAGGTGTGCTGGCGTAATGTAGCTGCCTATACAGTATATATACCTACATGTAATAAACACTGCATATTTTTAGTTATATACGAGTGAGACAGCGAGAGCGAGCTGTGTGTGGGTGTGTATGTCCTGTTTGTCTGAGAGCACTTGAAAGCCAGACGGGGAGCGGTAAGTCTGCAGCTGCACACTGATTATGAAATTAAGTGCTGTAAAATTTAAACAGTGGTGTGAATTTGGCCCTCTGAATAAGACAAAAAAAGCATCTGAATTTTTAAAATTCATAGCGCGTGAAAAGTACTGTCATCTGTTTAGCATTTTTGAAGTGCTTAATGTACTTCACACAAACCTGTTAAGAGTTCACAGAGTTTGAGTTTTTTAATGCAGAAGCTCTTGTGTAAGTGTAAATCACTGGTAATATGCATACAGATAAAAATAAAGATAGTATTTGAATATTAAGGTTAGACCTGTAGTATATTAGAAGCCTTTCATGGTCTCCTATACTGCCCTAAAAGAAGACTGGAATCTGACTTTTTGGCATCAGATATACCACGTGAAATAAAAGCCACAAAAATGTATAATTTTTGTCAAAGCAGCATGTAAAATTGAGAGACGAGAGCAAAACGCTTAAATAGTAGTGATAGGAGATATATCAAATGTAAGCTAGCAGTGTAGATAGCCACATCTCGCCTTAGCTAAAGCTGTAAGTTCAGAAACTGATTTTTCCCTAATGTTGGCTATAATTTCAAAATATCTATTTTGATAAACCAACATCTTATTAAATCAGTTTGTTATCCCACATAACTAACGAGGCAGTTGCACTTTGTAGATACTGTACTTCTCTGCATTTTTTGGGATTATGTAGTTTCTATTAAACTTGTGTAAATAGACTTCTTGGTCAGCCCAAACAGGCATAAAATAAAGGGATTACATCCTTTATATCTGTCACACACACAGCCTGAAAATCCTAAACCATATTTCTCAATTTCATTGCTGTTGTAGTTACTGCTCTCTGCCTTCTTACAGCAATATCGTATAGGCCACACATGGTTTAGGTTGGCAAAAACTGCAGTAAAATACGAAGTCATGCTCCTCTCCACTGAACAGAAGAGGTCATGGACGGGTTAAAATACTGTACTTTTCTTTCCTGCTGAAGTGACAGACTAACCAGCCTTGAAACCAGTCCTTGAATATTAGCCAAAGTGTGATATTTCTACTAGTGGGAGGCGAACTTGACACTGTTAAACATTAATTATGTCATAAAGTACAACCTGGAAGGCTTTTTCATGTTTTCCTACTGTCAAAAGAGGAAAAAAGATGGAATATAATTTAGCATGGCATCTTTTCCACTAAGCTTTATTTTGAGTGCAGGAAGGTTAATGCCCTGTTTACACAAAGTTAGGAAGAATATAATTTGAATAATGAATTCAGTGACTACTGAAGAGAGTCCTGCCAATGGAGAATTTGCATAAATTGATTTTGTTGCACAGTAACACTATAGCGTCTTGCAATCAGTTTTGCTATCATGCCTGTTGTTAAAATTCAGTTCACCATTTCTGTTTGCAGAGATCTGGCAGTGCCCTGAATGCCAATAACAAAAACTAAAAATCCCTTAGTTTGGTTACTAGACAGGCAGCCATTCTCCTGCTGCAAGGTCATGTTTTGTTAGCTGGATAAATTTACTTTCAACAAGTTTGTTGAACAGACACAGAATCAACTAAAACAGAGAAATATCAATCTAATAAAACACAAGTTATGAATAGCTCTTGGGATTGATTATCAATTCAACTCCCACTAAATAACACATTCACAGATCTATCAGGAACACAGAGCTCTGACTTGAGTTCAACATTTCTCAAGTGAGACTGCGTGAAAATGAAAAAAAAACTAGTCCTTAATCACACCATATCGATCGTGTTGATTTCCAAAGCCTTGTGTAGCATTTGCAACAGGCTTTAAAGGATTCTGTCTCAGCTCACTGCAACCCACTTTGTAGACATTTACACTCAAATTGAGGAGTGTTACTGGATGTATTGATGGATTGAGATATGTGACAGGCTTGGTTATCTCCAATATGTACATGGAGACGTCCTTTATGGCTGTGCTACTGAATCTTTTCATTACGTCTGGCTATCGGCAGCCATCGCCTATATCCAGACAAGTTAGATTTGATTCATAGGCTGCTGAGCTCTATCTATTTTGCCACAGGCCTCTGTCATCCCATAGATATCAGGACTGAGTGGTGATATCAAATATCTTACAGTGCTTATAAATCATCTCAGAGGATTGAAATGTGGTGTGATAGGAGGATAGACATTTTACAACAGTGTGGATTATGGAAATGGTACAGTAAGTATGCAAGTGAGGTTAAGCATCTTGCTTCACTGGAAGTTTTATGTTTTCATTGTATATGTCCTATTTGTGTCGTCTTATTATTTCCTGAGTTGCTAGGATACTCCCTGTGTGTCCCGGGGGACCAGTTATTTCAATGTGGTTTGTCCTGGGAGCAAGCTTACTATAGTTCACATAATTACACAGCGAATTTATGTGAAAGGAGGTAAATATAAGAGCTAACTACAACTGTCTTTCAGGTATACTGTATATAAAGACAAATCATTTTATGTTCTTAAATACCCATATTGCTAATTGTCATAGCTGTCGCCACGTTTTGTCTAATTTTATTGCTACTGCTAAACTAATTGCCCCTCGGGGACAAATAAAGGTCTTGAATTGAATTGAATTGAAATCATGAATAAGTCTCACATTTACTCTTTTGATAGGACTGGATACAAGAGTCTAAAGCCATGCTAGCAGCTCTGCAAGGCTTTAGGTCACAGGAGTGCTTTGAGTTAATGCTGACATCAGCATGATACTTGCTCACAGTGACAATGCTAACATACTGATGTTTAGCATGATGTTAACCATGTTCACCTTCTTAAATTAGGATGTTAGCATGCTAACATTTGCTGATTTGCACAAAACACTAAACATAAACCGACAGATTAAGATTTTTACCTGATGATGGTGCTAGAGTCGCGCAATCTCTAGTGTCAGTAGTATTCATCCTCTGGTGACCACAGATATCTGTACAAAATGTCCTGGCAATTCATCTCATTGTTGAGATTTTTCCGTATGGATCAAAACAGACCAGCACTACCATCCCTTAAGCCTTAGCGTGGCAAAAACCTTCAATCAACTGTCTAAACACTTAATAAATTCATTCAGACCTCGTATCAATATGCTTTCAACACCTACACAAGCAACACATTCCTCACAAAGGCTCATACTGTTTATTAGATTTCAAAAGCAGAGACATTTCGGGGGGGAATAAAATGAAAACTGCATTTCTAAAATTCTGCTTGAATGCCCTCTGAAACCAAATCATAATTAAAGTAGAAACTGATCCAAGGATAAAAGCTAATAGGACTGCCAAAACTAATATAACCCTGCCGTGGTGTCTCTCATACTCGCAGTAAAGGTCTCAGTGCATTTTTCTTATCTCTCAGGACGTCTGACTCATCCCGACAGAACGGGTAAAGGGTCAGCTTGAAGCTCTAGCTCCTCAGTTCTGACTTTATTGACACTTCGGATGTGGAGGCTCATCCATTAAATGGCAAACTATTTATTGGATGAGATTTATTGTGCAGTAATAAAGCCCTTCTTTGCGCACATGGCTGCACAGGATGGTTAAATGAGCATTTGGTGTGTTATTTGCAAAGCCTGTTTTTCTAAATTAATAAGCTCAACAGCTGCAGCACTCAATATGAGTTTAATTGGTCTAACATCAAGATTTTCTGCCATCATCATGTAATATATGGTTTTTGATTCTAACTAATAAACATACACTGCTATAAACGACCTCTTCACGGCTGCACTGAACAAACACACAGCTGCTACAGCCTTTCTTCAGGACTTTGGTTTGAGGAATTGTAAACTGATAAGCTATTCATGAAGTGTTTCTGTTTTTTAAATTCATGGTGGATTATAGTTAATTTCAAAGTTGAAGCTTATTGTGCAAGCATTTAATTAAACAAAAAACATGACACAAAGCCGGCTGTATATTCCTGGCCTGGGATGCTGCCATGGCTGGTGTGATAACAGACGAAGTGCGATGTTTCTTTGTGACTCAACAGATGCCCGGAGGAGTGTGTTGGCTTTGAGTGGTTATTGAGACGAGGGAGTGGGAGCAAAGCGGCTGACTGCGCTTCTCTGTCTTTCCCGACAAATGTTAGCGGCTCTTGCGAGGAAGGAAGTCAGAACTGTGTCAAATAGATGTGTTGAGGCAATCCATCTCCTTATTCTCTTTCCTGCTTTGGTTCAAGGTGAACCTATAAGTTATTTTGGGTCAAGGAGAAAGAGGGCCATCAGAGAGGCACGGAAGGTTCTGTTGTATTTTTTGGGAGGTTGACACTCTAGTCTAAAATTAAATTACATTTCAGCAGAGGCTTTTTACTCCTTGGAGGCTTGTCGGGTGGACAAATATGCAATTACCTACTTGCGCACAACATTTACATTTACTCACAACACGAATATGTGCTCCTTATTGTTACTTTCTCACCTTGTCTTATACTTGAGCTCCACTGCCTGAGTGTTCAAACATCCTCGGCTATTAAAAGGAAGGTTGGGCAAATCTTTTCAAAACTGTTTTATTCAGTTGGTGTTGGGAAAGGGGTCAGTGTGAAGGTCACCTCTGTGTTGCCGAGCCAAGATTTATAATGAGGACAATAACAGGGTAATGAGGATTCTGAAGGCTGCGAGTTGAGCACAAGAATTAATCTATAAGATCTCAGCTGTGATTAACGTAGTAATGTGTCTGCTTCGTCTTAGGATGATGCTGATTAATACTCCAGACCATTACTCAGGGCTGCAGGGAAACAAAATGACTGTCAGGGGGAGAGGCAAGGCAAGGGAGAGATGCTGAAAATCTAATGGGGGAGGTATTGTCCTATTTTTGTAACTAATTGATGTCTGCTGCAGTCTGTGAAGTACATTAGTGATAGTTTTCCAGCAAAATTGGCTCAGATTCATCAACTTTTATTTGGTTTGCAGTACTGTACAACAAGTTCTAATGAAAGAAGCTGTTTGTAGTGTCATTCAAAAACTACCAATAGGATTGGCTGGCAGTACTGCTAAACCCTGCCGAACCATAAAGCTGAACTTTTCAATGTCGTTATATGAATAATTGATCAAATAGTGACAAACTCCCAATGTGCTTTATTGTGTCTTTAAGCTCACTGTTTTTACAGCCAGCAACTTTATTGCTTTGGTTCAGTCTTATCCAGTGATAACAGACACCTGTTTAAAGTGAAAAGGCTGTGATAAATTCACCCAAACAACAGGCAGACAAACAAAGCAACTAGCTGGTGAACATGGTGGTGCAAAAGCCAGATATTTCCCTCAGAAGTTGGTAGAGACCAAACACAGATCTAAAAGACAGTGCATATTGGACTTAAATTCACCAGGTTGCCAAAATCACACCTCCAAAGTAGTCTCCTGGTCTTAATGTTGCTGTATGTCTACTGGATGTGTAACTATTTGCCATAACAGTGTTATAAGGTATCATGTCAAATTGCTCTCCCCCAGTGGCAAAAAAAAATTTGATACAGATTTAAATAACACCTCAAACTGCAAAATCCTTCCCAAAGCTGTACATTTTCATTACACCCCCTTTTTAAGATACATTAGGTACTGAAACTACCTTTCAGTTCACCTGAATGGAGCTATGAAATCACCGAACAGGCACAAGGATGGCTTGAGCACAACAGAAATGGCATGTTACCTGCATTTGCACACTCAATTTTCATCTGCAGGAAAGTAGTGCCCAAACACTGTTGTGCTGTGATGACACAAAGGGTTAACCCTTTCACTTCATCTGGAGGACTGGTGATTTCCCTTAAGGCCAGGTTGTGTTGGTTCACTTTGAGCTCCTTAGGACAGAAAGAGGACACTTAGCTGTTTGACTTGCGCTGGTTCTGCACTTCAACTCCTAATCACACCTCAGAAGAGGGGAGAAAATCAAATGTCTGAATCATTCATCGCGGGTCAGAGAAAAGGTCAAGCCGACCTATTTCTGGGTCCTCCGTTGCCACAGTGATGCTGCCATCTTTAATTCATGGCCGTTGTCTGGGCTGTAGCCTGGAGCTGGCAGCTGAGTGACTGAGAGTGACCTGCCTGCCTGGGAATTCTGAGACAAATTCTCTGGGAAGTCTGTGAAAAATGTGTTTGGTTACGCTCCTTTTGATGTCAGGTGGTTTCACGTCAGGTTCCCTCATCAGCCAAATTACCCGAAAGCCCCATGACTCGCTGCTTCTAGCTCCTACTAATTACTCATCTTGTAAAGTAATTTTAGAATTATTCTCTGAACATTTGCGGTAAAGGAAAAGTTTGACATTCTTGCCAAGAATTAGATGCAAACATGTCTATATGAGACATGAGACTACAGCCAGCCGTCAGCTTACTTAGTTTAGCACATGAACTGGAAACATCTAGCCCGGCTCTGTCCTAAGCATACAAAATCTAGCTACTAGCAGCCCTAAATCTCACCAATTAACGAGTTAATATCTTATTTGTGTATAGACACCAAACTGCCATTTTACAGAGGGTTACATGCCAGACTAATTCTGCATCAGCCGAGCAATGTGTTAGTAAGCGGGCTTTAGAAGTGCTGGTATTAATTTTGTTACCTTTGGACAGAGCTAGAGACAAGCTGTTTCCCCCTGCTTCCATTCTTTGTGCTATGCTAAGCTAACTGGCTGCTGGCTGTAGCTTAATATTTAGTGTACAGACATGGGAATGGTATTGATCTTCTTGTGTCACTCTCAGCAAGAGAGTGGTGTATTTCTCTAATTTTCTAATTTTCCCTCTATGCACAAAATTTATCTGTAAAATAATATTTAAAAAAAACACAAACTCTGGTATTTTTGTAGTTTGAAAATTAATTGCCTACAAAATAGTTCCTCTTGAAATGTGCACAGAATGTCACAGCATTATTTTAACAGCTGTTATAACACAACTCTTGTCATGTTAAGATGAAAAAGTGCATAAATTTACCACAGCTGAATTGCTGACATGTGACCTGCAGCTTGTGACAAGAACAGACCTTTTGGAGCAGAGAAAAGCTTGGAGCCATCTTTAATTTTAGCTGGAGAGCGCCTTAATGACACAAGCTGTTTAAATCTGCAGACATGGTGTCAAGCTGATGCTAATTTGCTTGCAGGTGATGTTCTTCTTTGCTGTCCCTGCTCCAGCCACACTCCCTTTTCAATTCACTTGCACTTTTATTGCCGTTGTCACCAGCTGCACTGTTCTAAAATGGCTTTTTTGGCTGAAGGTACAGGTGTGTGTGTGTGTGTGTGTGTGTGTGTGTGTGTGTGTGTGTAAAAATGAGTCAGGTGTCCTTGGTCGTGGCTTATAATTATAATAAAAGATATCTGGGTGGCCCCAGAGAGTGAATGAAATATGTCCTGAGCTGCAGCAGGCTCTGGGAGTGGTTGTCCTCGCTGCCAGACTCCCAGCATCCTCCTTGGACACTCAGACATCACAGATGGTATCCCGGCACTGGCCAACCACCTGTGAGGGGAAAGTGAAAGATCAAGTCTCTGACTTCGTGTTCAGCCTTGGGTTTAGCCTCATCGGGACATATTTAATGTTCCAGGCAAGGTCAGCCAATCAGGGCCAAATGTTTAAGACGGTCTCAAACAGCTCCTCCAGACTGAAATCTGCTCTGAGATGTGTAATGGATGGCTTGATCGCATACAGGGGAAGATTATCTGAGGTATTAATATACTTATTTATTATTTTCTAATTAGAAACTCTCAGTCATAATTGCTTTTCCTTAAACAACCTTAAATGAGCTTTTCCCTTTAAACACGCTCCTCTCTGATTTCACGCCCCCGAGGGTAGACACCCATGCTGTTATGTCCCCGACACGCTGTGAAGCTGAGATTTTAGCTGAAGGTGAATTGTTCTGTTGTTTGTGTGTGTGTGTGTGTGTGTGTGTGTGTTGATCCTTGCTTACTTATACATTAGATGCACTCGCTGCCCTTAGTAGCAGTTGTAGTAAGGCAGGCAGGGGGCATCATGGGAAAGTGTCTCTCTGCTAGACAGCCGTAGATGGAGGATTTGGAGAGGTCCAGGCCTCAGGTAATTCATTCAGGTTCACATTTCTCCATGCATTTCTGTTTCTTATCTAAATCCTCCGTAGTATATTGAATTTAATAAGGGACCAACTTGCTGCTTTCTCTTATTTCATAATCTACTGAGAATACAGGTGTCTGACTACCACTATATCGTGTTAAAAACTGTGAAAACTGACTTACTACATTCATTGACCTTCTGGATTCTCCCTGCATACTTTAGCTGTAAATTAGGCCACGCTGTGCCTATTTTGGGAGGGGAAGCTACTGCAGATTTACAGCACCTGTAGTTAGCTCACATCTCGTGCTGCTGCTTATAATGATTTTCATTTTAAGTTAATATGACAGTTGTTTGATGATTGAGTAATTGTCAATAAAATGTCCAGAATCCAAAGATGTTTACAGTTAAGGAAACTGGCAGTAAATTCCACTCATTTGAGAGCCTGAATTTTTGGAATTTTCCCTTAATAAATGACCCCATCAAATAACAAATTATGTAGAGCTGCATCAGTCAGTCAATTTTAATTATATATGCAATACATTTATTAATTAATAAGAAAATGTATCTAAAAAGAAATTTGTTTTCTTACTCTGTGATAGTGAACTAAATATGTTTTGGTCTGTTGGTCAGACATAACAAGCAATTTGAAGACATCATCATGGGCGAGGGAAATCTATGATGGGCATTGTTTACTGTTTGCTGACATTTCACAGACCAAACAATTAATCTATTAATTGAGAACATTAATCGCTAATGGAAATAATTGTTAGGTACTGCTCCACTGCTATCAAAATTGCTGTTGATTAATTTCCCGCCGATTAAATGACTCATCAACTAATTGACTGTTTTACTGTAGCACTACTCAAATGATATCACACAAAGGTGATTATTTTCCTAGAATCTTAAATATTTGCTCAACATTTAACACCATGCATTGGGTCATGAGATAAGAAATAAAGATTAGGGTACACATGGACGGTTCAAGTGTGAGTATAAAGTCCTATTAGCACAGGACGAGTATTACCTAGACCCTTGTGTTTTGGGACAAGCAAAGTCTGTATTTTACTTGAATTTACTGACGTTATCTGCTAGATATGATGACAGGTCTCTGCGTAACATCTGCTTCCTGAAAGATGAGTTAATGTGAAGTTACGTTTCTATTACTAGGCTACCACATAATAACTGTAGAAAGATGTTCCTTACTGCATGCTGCCGTGCTGCATGATGCAGGTGATCCATGTCATCATCTTTCGAGATTTTCCTTTCTGGATTTGAGCTTGCTCTTTCTGCAAATATGTTTCCGTGCTGTGTAGCAAGATGAGCCTCCTGAATTTGCACCCAAATTACTGTCTAAACTTCCATTTGTAATTGATAAGCCAGAGAAAGAGGCAGAGAATTTCATTGATTTTTTAATTTTTTATTTACATGTTCAAAATAAAGATATCAAATCAAATCAAATCAAAGAGACAGAGAAAATCCCAAAAATACTTCCTCAAAAAACACAATTCCAAATCACAGAGATAGTGATTCTTACAGGATTAATATTATAACATGACCTCTGTGTCTGGTGAAATATGTTGGTAATTTGCGGTGAAATATTTACTTTACAAATTATGGTAATGGAAGATTCACACAAGATTGAGATCACAGACGACCTCCACAATTATTACAAATTACTAGAGGTCCAGAAGTAGCACTAGATCACATGGGAAATCATACTGAAATCATCTCTGTTGATCCTCTGAATCCCACTGAGGCTGAGACTCACTGGACTCGACAGTTTTCCATTGATGAGCTTCTGTGATTGATCCGTGATGAGGTTGACGTGGCAACAGAACACTAAATGGCACTCACTAGTGAGTGTAGTGTTTTTTGGAAAGGTTGTTTTTTTGTGAAATCATCCTATACAGACAGAATTATACATTATAAGTCAATGTGGCTATTCTTTGTCAGGGCACTTCATTAAGATATAGTCTGGACCCTTTTTTTTCACCAGCTTTTTTCTTCCTCAGCCACGACGAGTCTAGCATCCTTTTTTTTTGCCTGAGGTAATCAGCAGCATCCACTGTGATTGCATTTTAATTAAAAGGCGCCATTTTAATCATCTCTGGCATGGTGTTGGAGAAAGGGGATGTGGCGTTATGAATCCTATGTCCCTGCCTATCACACACACACACACACACCATGTCTGTCTAACTATGCTTGGCTGGATGCTTCATTAAATGGAAGGTCGTAATTAATATTGAGAGCTGACAAGGCCTCCCAGAGAACACGATGAATTAAGCAGGGAAGTGATGAGGAGGTGAAGTTGAATGGACTGACACTAATTGCAGAGCGCTGAGATGTTTGATCCTCAGGGACTGCGTGGCTCTTTCAGCTCCAAGTGGACACTCCGGATAAGTTTAGTCTTATATGTTTTTGTTGTCATCTTCAAGCTAAATCTAAGATCTTGTTAGTAAGAATGGATGGTGTACAACTAATAATTATTGTCTTTATCGATTAATCCACAGATTATTCTCTTGAATAATCAATTGATCGTTTGGTCTATAAGACATCCAGGTGACATCTCTAAATCCTTTTTTTTCACTTTCCTATGCCCAAATATGGTCAGATTTCTGACACATACCATAAATAAATTAAAGCAGCAACTGTTCACAATTTAGAGGCTTGAAATAGTTTTGAGCATTTTTTCTTGAAAATCAATTACCAATTGGTTGTCAATCAGTTAACCCATGGATAAAGTAGGA